>CAJVPP010001199.1:0-21881 GCA_910592005.1 Funneliformis mosseae | reverse complement strand
GTTTCACTCATTATATATTATTTGTTTACAAATTCAAGTCGCGTAACGTAAATTAGTCTAGCGCGTAATTTATATTATGAAAATTTAGATCACTGATCATCTGGGTCACCCGGGTCACCCGGGTTAAGGAAAAACGTGACCCTGACCCGACGGGTTTTATCGAATTAGAACTCATGTCATAAAAATGATAAATCTGACTCGAGAAAAAATTCAAGTCAGGTCGATCAACCTGGGTCAACTCGACCGGCTCAGAGCACTATACTGGATCATATGCAATTACAATATACTGAAGCCAGAAGTCAATAAAACGGAAAAGGTAACCAAGTATGTTATTGCAAAGGATCAAACTAACAATACTTTGCCAAGTTATTTACAAGTAGGTAATACGATCTGCTTAGGCTATTATAACAGAATAGTGGTAACCCATACACTTGCATTTCAACAACATACTCAAGCTGGTATAGAACTTTCACTTCCACCTCCACCTTCACCTCTGGTTTTACCTTTACTTTCATCACTGCCACCTTTACCTTCTGTCTTATCCTTCTCTAGGGTAATAGAAATAATAACTAAAATTTTATATATTAGTGAAAATAGGAGAAAAAACAAACAATCTACTTGTTTAATGATTTTTGTGCAATTATGAAAGAGAAGATGCAAGATTAAAGGTTTTTTTGATGAATTATATATTTCATCTAACCCTTCTTCAAAAAATGAAATATCACAAGCATAAGCGAAAAGCAGCTCCTATTTATATACTACTTTTTTTACGAAATTCATAACAAGTTTGTTAATAATGCAAAGATAAATTTGACAATATATTTAGATTCCACCGGTGTTTCTAATGTCTTCATAGATACTCTTGCTAATCTAAGCATAACTATAACATCTCAAACAATCACGTGCATAAAACTACCATCTCTGATTAAAATTGTCAATTCTACGCTTGCGAAATATGCAGAGAAGGCTATGATCTTAAACATCAATGATTACTATAGTATCCATATGAAGCAGATGCTGAACACAATCCTGAATTGATCGATGCTGAGTTGATAAAGCTAAATCTGAATAATATATTCATAATGCTTCTCAGTTTTTCGCATAATTAACATTGGAAATTTCATTCAGTTGATAATACTAGATTGGAAGAGTTAATTGTATATAGTTATGATATTAGACTGAAAGAGAAATGTAATACCTATTCAATAAAAGATGTTGTCCTTATAGATTTACAAGAGAATAATCTTTATGGTTTATAGCAGTATATTCAAAAAGGATATATTATTTCTGTTGTCACTGATTGATCTGAATAAATTTATCTTAAGATAGCCATTTCATATATTATATTGTGATCAATCAAATATTACTAATTCTATTTTATCATTTATCCTATTATAAGTTTTTTGCACATCTCATTGAATAGTCGAGAATTAATATTTCTTCAATATTGACCTTTTTTTAGTCATGTACAAATATATATTTAGAGAATGGAGGCCTCTTGCACAAAAGCCTAAGCCATAGCGTAATAATCTTCTTTTAAAGGTTTCTCACAGTATTTGGCAGGAAATTTTGACAAGTGTTGAAATAAAATTCAGAGTCCTGTGCAAAGATACTAAATATCTTGTACTAAAAGATTTGCTTAATAATCTTATTCCTCTAGTTCTGGATGTATATGTAGTATTTTCTGATCTGGTGATTTTAATGCCTATTTAAAATCATGTGGATAGTGTTTCTTAAATTCTGCTGCAAAAATTATACTAAAGTTCTATTAATGTTTCTTTCAGATATATTTTACTAGAAGTTAAACAAACATTCTATCTTAGATACTATTGTTACTGAACTTCCAAAGTTTTCAGATTCAACTGTAGAAATATTTCACAACTTTTTATGTCAAAACATTCAAAAATATATTGAGGTATGGCAGATTATCAAATATGGATATTATATTAACTGACTATATTTAAATGATAATAAGTTTAGAGAAAATATTGTATACACATCTACGTGGACTGCTTACAAATATTTTTCTTAAGATATTATATTCTTAACAAAGAAAAATATATGTTTTCTTTTGCAATATTTTCAAAAATCCATACACGTGTATTTCACAATAAACTGCTATTAATAATTCTATTACAGATTACTGTGAATCCAAATTCATTTTCAAAGAAACGTCAAAAATTTAATAAAATTTCCATTTTATTAATAGTGATGAAAATGCAGAAGCATGATTATGTCATCTTCCTTTAGGGTTTAATACTTTATATAAATCAGATCTATTATAATATTGCGATATATCTAACTATTCTAATTCTTTATTATTAATACAAATCCTATTAAAGTTTTGGCTTGCAGTCACACTTATCACAAATATTGCTATACTAATAATGGATTCAAGTGCATGCATTGCCTCTCATACTTACAAGTCAGTATTAATAAATATGTTCAGTCTTTATTAGAACGCTTATATCATTTCGAAGAATAGCAAGTCAAAGTTAAAGATCCAGAAAATAATACCTCATGTGATGACGATAATGAAAATAAACTCATAGAATATGTAACGTGTGTATTAAAAAAGGCATTACATAAATTTCAATAGCAATAGACTATTTAAAAGAACAATTTTATTTAGAAAAGCATTTTAATTACAATAAAAATAACAAATTTTATATATTTTTTTTTTTTACAAAAATTAAGACTATTATATAAAATCAATAAATTAAACTAATTTTTATAATAAAGGTTTTATTCTTAATACTTTAATTTATTATACATATAAATGCTAAATAGTTTAAATACAATAGTTAAATTATATAATTGCGTAGTATATTACATAACGTGTATAAATATTTATAATATCAACTACAAAATTTATGTAATATAATTAGCCAATCATGTAAAAGTCCTCCTATGAAAATGAGCCTAATAATAAAAAAAAACTATGAGATAATATTAATAATAAACAAATCTAAAAGCACAAATCATATGATCATTATCTGATAAATAGTTGTTCTTATAAATGTTGTGAGAAAAGCTTAATTCTAAGTATACAGCATATATAATCTTCATGCATTCATAATTCACATTTTGTATTTCAGTGAACGATTGTTTAAGAATTAACTATCTCACAAACAATTCTCATATGAGGATGATCCTATGTAAATATACAATTAATATTAAAAAAGTATCTAGAAAATATTATAATAATAAAATTAAACTCAAAGTATATTTATATCGCTTAGAAAAGGACCGTAATGTTGAATTAATAGGTTTAAAATATGATCATTACTATGATATTTAGTGTAATTTTATTTTTACTTTCAATTGTATTGTAATGATCTATAGGAAAAAATTGTGAATTCTTATACAAATCAAAGACCAAGCAAAATAAATGAGAATCACTTATATGGTGTATCAAGAACATTTATCAGACTAAGTATCAAAACATTATTTGGTTTATCAAAATACATTTAAAAAGAACTGCTACTACAAGCTCATGTTTTTTTATTAGACATGTCAATAATATATATGTTTTTCCTGTCAATGAAATTTATTTCCAGTTTTTTCATTTGGTCAAGAAAAATGTTATAATTTTTTACTGAAACTTTCGATCCAATCTGTAAAGGTAAACTGTAATTATATTAAGTAACATTAGGTGAATATTAAAATATTTCTCGTGAAGCATACTTACCTATCTTCTCTTAGAAGCATTTATTGTAACTTAGGATATTTGTGAAATATGTTATCAACTTTATTTTAAATTTTCTTACCCGCTAATCTCAAGCCAGAGCTTGAAGAAATTGAAAATATTTTGAGAAAGGAAGTTTGTATAAAAAATATAAAGTAAAATATAAAAATCAATTTTTTTCCTTAACAATCAATAAAATTAAGTCCTTTTAATCTTAAAAAAATTTTCTAAGCCTGATTTTCCTATCAATCTTCTTATGTATAATCTGGTAATTATTTCAGATCTGTTTTATTAATCAATTAATTATTTTTAAACTAATTTCTATTGAAGGAGGCAAAAATGTCAAGAAATTGAAAACTAAAATTTACAACTAAGTGAAAGGACTGCAGATAATACAATTAATCTTCCTTTCTTCTTTAATATTGATTCAAATAATATCAATTTTATTATAAATTTCAAGCAAACTATTTGAAAAAAATAGTAAGTGACTATTGACATCTTTGACTTAGTTGTTCTTATAATTGGAATTATAATGAGTTATTATTATATGCTAATAAGAGACTTCTCAAAGAATTAAAAAGAAGCTCTTATTAAGGTAGGTCATTAAAAATCATTACTAAACAACAATTGAGAATTGGATAGACTTTCTGTTATAATCATTTTTATTGTCATTTAGTTAGATTTAATTTCGAATTTTGACTATTATAATAAATATAAAGATGATAATAATATGATTTAATAATTTTTTTGTGTATATAAATATCCATAAATTTTTTACAACTTATTCATTAGAAAAAATTCAAAAATGTTAGCTAGTATTTAGACCTTTAATATTATTAATAATTTAATTAATTTATGATATGTTTATTGAGAAGATTTTGAAAATGCTAACAATCATAAACATGTTGGCATTTAGGATTAAATATCTCAAAAAATTAATTTAAATAATCAAATACAAGTCACTAGAAGACAGTGCCAAATTAAGTGGAATGCACTAGTTCATAGTTATAAAAATATAAAAAGAATCAGAATAGAAAATTCTGAAGAACTTCTATTAAAAAGTTCTAATAAATACAATATAAAATTTTATGGAATGATGGAGGATGAATTTTGGTTGTTTTAAAGTAATTATGATAATTTAATAAATTTATTATTTGTTTTATTTAATATATATATTAATTAATTTTTTATTTTTAGATTCTATAAGAAGATCTTATATTAGGCAATAAGTAAACAGAATATAGCTTAAGTTTATAAATTGAAGTAGAGAAAGGAAAAATAGTAGAGAAAGAAGTAAAAAAAGAAGTAATAGTAATTTAAGTAGATTAAGAAGTAGAAAAATAAATAGATCAAGAAGAAATAGATCTGAAAGAAGTAGATCTAGAAGTGAATCAAGAAGAAGAAATAGGAGAAATAAGAAAAACTGAAGAAAAGATAAAAGAAGAGATAAAAGAAAAGATTAAGATATTAATTTTAATTTTTTATTTATTTTAATTTTTAATTTTTAATTTTTGTGATCTTTTTTTATTATTTTATTTTTTTTATTTTAGTTGTTTTAATTTTTTTTATTTTAATTTTATTTTTTTTTTTTGTATTTTTTGTATTTTTAATATTTTTTTTCTATTTGTTTTTTTTTATATTATATTTTTTTTAAAATTAATTATTATGCATTATGCATTGTTTAATTAAAAACTAATATTTACTTTATAATACTACTTAATAAATTTGATTTTATAATTAATTTTTAATCTATTTTTAATATATGAAATCTTCTAATGTATGTAAATATTTTATCAAAATGTAGATTTAAATATTTGAAAAGAAAATATTCAACAATTAATACTTTAATTAACATGATATAACATTTTTTTAAATATGAAAATCTAATGTAAATTGTCAAATTACATAAGTTTTTAAATATAAAAAATTAATAATTTACTTAATACTGTAATTACAGTACACTTTGCAAAGTACTTTGACCTTAATATTATATAAATATTATAAACTGTGAACTTTATGATGAACTTTGATTGTAATATTTCATAAACTTTACAGACTGTAAACCCTATAATATTTGATTAAAAAATGTATATATAATTTTCATATGAATATATATTATTAGTATTGATTATACAATTCTTTATCACTGATTGTATTATTATGTTTAATTTTACAAAAATAGTAATTTCATATATTTCACATATTTTTATTTATTTACGTTATATTATTCATATTTTATCATATTTTTTTCTTTTCTTATTCTTTTTTTGAAATAGAATTTTTTGTAATTTAGTTATAAAATTATTATATAATTAGACAATTAATAGAATTTAAAAATATTTTATTTAATTTATCAATACAAATTTTTAAATTTTTTGAAAATTCACATTAAAAATACGAATTTGACTTTTTTTGTATTTTTTTAGTCTCTTTTAAAAGTTATTATCACGAAATAAACATTAAAATAAATAAGTTTTTTCTATTTTTATAATATAACTTTTCATTTCTTCTTTTAGTAAAATATTTGCTTGATTATAATTATATTTAGTTTTAAAATCTAATTTTAATTTATTATTTTTTCGTTTTTCTACAAAAAAAATTAAAAATAAACAGAAGAAAAGTTTTAACTCACTAAACTTAAGAATAAGCTAGATCAAGTAAAAGAATAAAAACCTTTAAGCTCTAAAAAAAAGTATGTTAACAGGTTATCTATAGAAAGTATATAAAATACTAATTTAATATTTTTTTTTAAAAACATACATATAATTTTTTTTAAAAAAATTTTTTTATTTATATACAATTTCAATAATAATATTAGAAAGATATTAAATCAAAATGTAAAGCTTAATGCTAAACTTAATATATTAATATTAAGTCAAAAAGCTAAAGAAAAGAATTATAAAGTTAAAAAAGAATTGTATAAAGCATATAGGCATTAATAAAATTTTTGAAAAAATAAAAATTGTTTAAATTATTTTATTATAGAATCTGATTAAAAATATAGTAAAAAAACACTAACTAGATTAATATACCTAATACAAAAAGAATTATAAGAATTATAGAAGAATATATATCAGCAAATCACTTTAAATTTTTTGATAAATTTATTTGAAATCATTAGATGTCTTTTTATAAAAAAATATTTATCATATTATAAGTTTGCTTACTTAAATATAAATATGATAAAATTTATATATAATAAAAAAACTCTTTCCGCTGATTTCTAATTTCAATATGACTTGAAAAAAAACAGAAATAATAATAACAACAACAAATCTAACAAGACTTGCTCTTCTTCCCTAACAATGACCAACAGCAATGACCTGCCAAGAAACAGTTTATTGAACTTCATTAACCAACTGAAGCTTCGTCTTCAAAAGATATTTCAGAAAATATCGCGTTTACTAATATGGAACTTGACATGACCGCTCGTTCATTTAGCGACAAAAGAAAGGCACCATAAACTTTCTCGTTCTCTTCAAAAGCCCTGATAGATATCGACCAAACTTTTGACGCTACTGAAAACGGCCTTGATAATGACAAAAATAAAGCAAGTGATATTCACCTTAAACGAGAAACGGAAGCTCTAATTTACTTTGCCAACTGCGTCGCTGAACGTTTCTTTCCAGCCAAAACCAATCGAGAAAAACAGAACGAGGCATGTAACATATTTGCACTACATTATGCCTCTTTCATTAGTGCATCAGTATGCACTCACCCTGACAACTCTAACAAAAAAATTGTCTGAATTGGATTTACTTCGTGTGATGAAGCCAGTCATGCAGTCACTCTCAAAATTTCTTATTTGGATAATGACACGTTTTTACCCCTGATCACTAAACCAGCCATAAAATACATTTCAGATTTGTCGATCAAAGTAACAGAGATCCCGATCTCTACTACAGAATCAAATTTGAGATCTACATTCTCCTTTTTCGGAAAGATCACCAAATGTACTATGTTTACCAAAAACTTATGGCAACAAGCAACAATTATTTTTGAAGAAAACACAAATATGACCACCCTGAATAAACTTAACAGTTACTTTGTCCTAAAAGACCTTGTCCGAATTCATCCTTGCACAATGTCGAATGAAGATGTCAGGAAAAAATCCCAATTTTTCTTTAAACTCACGAACTTACCTCTTGACACCAACGGCCATCATCTTATCTCGATCGGCAATGCAATTGATGTTATTGCTTGGGTCATTTCTAAATCATATACTAACTATTGCAACCTTTAGTATGCTATCTTTTACTTTAAAGACAAAGAAACGATGGATGTCACCAAAAACGGAGAGACTTTCTATCTTGATAGAAAAAGATTAATCTGGGCAGACCCGAACTCAAAATTATGTTTCATTTGCCAAACTCCTGGCCACCAGTCACAAAATAGTCAGAAAAAAAGATCATCTTCCGGAGACCGCCAAACACAACAGCTTTACCAAAGATTTCAACTAGCGCAATTCCGCAATTATCGAGCCCCTATTAACAAATCCAAACTATTTAATTCTAATAAATCAACACCAAACACAACGGATCAAACTAACAAAGTTCTATTAAAACAAAACAATGACCCAAAGAACCCAAATACAAGTTCTAAACCTATAAATATTACTCCTAAACAGCCAATTAACAAACTAAATCCCCCTTTTACTTTTCAGTCTAACAAACCCAAGCAACCATTTAATAACAAGGGTGAAGAAACCTTGGATGCAAGTATCCATGCTTACAGTTCTTGGGTAGATGACTACAATCATAATTATAATTACCATAGTCCTAATGACAACAACGGTCAAAATGAACAACCTGATATGCTAACAAAAATTTCCAACCAACTTGAAACCATTGCAAGCCAGTTAGCCAAAATGGATCGTGATATATACTGCACCATTGAAAGAGTTAAAGCTGTCGAAACTGTTCTTAATATTGATATGCTTCTACCCCACCAGGCCGATCAACTTAATAAACACTTTAATGAAAATGGCATGAAAACTGAAAAAGAACATGAATTTGTAGTTGGCTCTAATATCAAAGATAATATAGTCAAAAAACAAGTTGCCGAAATCGTCCACCTTAAAGAAGAAAACACCTTATTAAAAACCAGTTTAGAAGACAACTTCTCTAAATTGAATAATGCAAGTCTGGCCATCGCGAATATGCAACGTCTTCTCTAAACTCAACTCAAAATTGACCCTAATGCATTTATTGATATAGCGGAGGTGACTCCACCCTCCAGCTATACCAAAGATGTGAATGGAGTTTTCGCCCTGCCCTTACCTAAATATCTTTAATGATTAGTACAATAAAGGATGATAATAGAGCTGACCCTAGAAGCTCAAATAACACGAATACCATTAATTATTTTAACAACAATTTAGATAACCCTTCGATCAATAATTTTCCTCGCATTAATATCGCAACACATAATGTTTGCTCATTTCTCCAATCGCACAAACAACAAGCGTTGATTAACCACTACAACTTTGACAAATTAGACATTATCAGCATTCAAGAAACAAATTTTAAGTCGAACAATTATGCCCTCTATTTTAATAACTCAACCTCATTTCAATATATTTCTTTTTTTAACTTCGAAGATACTCAAACATCTGGTATAGGTGTCAGACTTTTAATTAACAAACGTCTCGCTGATTATATTTATAAATATAATGGAAAATATGGTCGCATAATTTTTGTAGACTTCTAATTTCGAAATAAGTTTCGTATTCACCTTATCAACTGCTACATTTTGAGTTCAAACAAAACCCTGCGAAAACAAATATACAACGATACTATCAAACTGATTGCTGAAGCAAAAGGCCTAAATATGAAAATAATTTTATTAGGAGATTTTAACGCAGCACCCGATAGACCCAGCAATATGTCCTATGCTAACTTATTCTTTTCACAGTTAGACGAATTACAGCTCTTTAACATTTTTGACCTAATCCATGACAATGCCAACCAATTTTTTCCCTCCTTCTTCCACTTAGCCAAATACTAACCAACGAGAATTGATCATATTTACTGCTTTTCGCTTATAGCTGCAGGTATTAATTTCACAGATATAACCGCAGTTGACTCACATGTCTCAGATCATTCGATCGTTTTCACCAATGTAAGTATCGCTGAAATTAACATATCAGCCAAAACCAAAACACCAAATTAAGAAGAAAGCTTACCAATATGACTAAATGGATGACAAATCTTAGAATAAATTCTCTAAATAAGTTAACGCTTACGTTAATAGCTGCCAACTAACTAACCTTTTCCCAGAAAAATTACAATCAAAAAATGCTTTGAATTTCTTTTGAGATCTCATCCAAGGATGCATCATCAAAGCTGCAGACAAATGTATACCTATACGACACTCTTCAGCCTATTCAAGAGATTTACATTCCCGTTTATTGAAAAATATGTATAAATAACTGGTAGCTATCCAAAAACTACAACGTCTTACCAAACAAGACCTTCGTACATACGCTGTTCTGAAAAATTGGACGACTATCTATCAACAAGCATTTCTACTAATCTCACACTACAAGCTTCCCTGGCTCACCGTTATTTCACCAACACTACAAGACTTAAAAAATGCCTAACCATTTCTTTCTGACCTATACAGAGTTCATATAATTGCAATTAAACTTGAGGAAGATAAACATAAATCCAAACAAATCAAGGCTGCGCTAAAACATCGCTATGATAACTTCTATGATGACCAATCTAGAATGTTCAACTCTATTCTTGATAGAAAATGTCACACCATAATCCTTGATTGATGCCTAGATAATTCAGCCAACGATCTTGGCTTATTAACAACGGCAGATGAAGTTAAATGGGAAACTAATCAACACTTTCAACAAACCACAGGTACACATCACCATTTTGTTGAACTTACTGACGATTGAAAACCTTGGTATAAACCACTTTCCTCCATCAATGAATCGATATATAATCACCTTATAGACCCACTGAAAGAAGATGAATGGTATCAACTCCTCAAAACGCTACCTAATGATAAAGCATCCGGCTCTTCTAAAGTCTCAAACAAAATGCTAAAACACTTAGGTCTTAAAATGAACAAAATCTTTTGGATGTTAGCTTGCGCATGCTTGACATTGTTTTGCATGCTAGATCGTTGGAACTTCACCTTCGTATATCCCATCTCTAAACCAAAACCCTGGAAATACAACCTCAACAACACTTATCCTATAACTTTGTTGGAATACCTACGAAAAGCATTAATCAAATTGATTAATAAACGTTTATTAGATACGTTATCTAAGAAAAACGTCCTAAAAAGTCATAACTTCGCTGGTCTGCCCTTTCGCTCTACGTTTGAACCAATTCATATCATAGATAATATCAAATACGATCGTCTCTCGAATAAAGAAAAAGATCTTTGGATTTTATTTCAGGATATATCTAAGGCCTATGATCGTGTAAACCTTGCTATGCTCCTGCGTGCACTCAACTGTCTTAAACTTCCCAATGCATTTCTAAACTTTGTCGTTTTACTTTTTTCAAACTGTTTTAATCAGATTTTTACCGCGCATGGTAACACTGATTTATATCTCGTTTTTTCAGAAATCGATCAAGGAGAGATTATCTTTCCAATTTTGTGGTGTATATATTATGATCCCCTACTTTGTCGCATCTAAAATACCTCGCTTGGTTATAACTTAACGGCAGAATAGTGTCCTAATGTCAATTTTTCAACTAAATCCTCAGTGTCAACCAACATTTTCACACTTGCATATATGGATGATACGCTCTGGATTAGTAAATCTAAAGAAGACTTAGAATTAATCCTTTCTATAGCAGATGACTTCTATTAACTCAACAGGATACTTGTCAATTGGGATAAATCTGTCCTTCTTACCTTAATTCCTATTGCACAACCGATACACTTTAAACTTACACACAACGAAGAATGGATTAAACCTTTAGACTTAAAAACATCTACTCGATATTTAGGTATTTGGATTTCACTACTTTCTAATAGCTCTTTTATTTGCTAACAAGTTTATAATGAGATAGCAGTCGCTGCTGCAATTATGAAAGAAAATATATTACTGACAAATAACTTAAGATTGTCTTTAATTCAGTCTTATTACCACGTATTTTATATCATTCACAATTAACTTTTTCGATTACAAATTTTGCAACAGAATAATGGGAACATACCAGAAGATTTTTTAATCAGCCATAAAAATGACCAAAAGTATCTCATCAGCCATCATTTACTCCTCGCTGTTCTATAATGTGACACATTTATTTTTGGTTCAACTTCAAGCGAAAATTGCTAACTTTACAAAAATGATCAATGACAAAGGCCTCTTAGAAATTACTGCGTTAATTTGTAGTCGTCAACTTCAAATTAATGAATGGCTAGTTCAATCACCACTTGCTCAATGACCCTATGATGCCTCTTACAAATTTAAAGACTGGTGGTCTGCATTATTATCAAACTTGAAATCACTTGATATTACAGTTACTAACAATCAAACTAATGATAATGTCATAATCAGAGAACATACACCCCTAATTGATATATATGGCCTTGCATCCTTTAGAAAACATGCTGACAAACTAAGAAAGAAAAACCTGATGTTTATTGATAAGATAACTACTTCAGATAGATTAGCTCTCTTCACCTTACCTGATCTCAAATTTTCAACAGCTGCACTTATTCTTCCAACACCACCAACATGGTTTATAGATCTTCAGAATCTAGTGTTACATAATAATTCTAATAGAAACATCCCACCACAATACCAACATTCTCATAATAATATTATTCGTACTAGACCCCCAGTTCATATCAAAAGTACAACCCACTTCACAGTAGGGTGACACCTGCCTTCTAATTTGTCAGTAGTTGGCAAAGTGCCTAAGATAAACTCAAACATTTTATATATACAACACTTTCATTTTCAAGCGGAAACTTCTTGAAAATCTGTCCTTATCGCGTATAATAGCTGTTTCATGAATGACAATACCACTTTCATACCTTCCAATATGAGAAACAAAAACTATTCATACTTCGTTAAATTAGTGCTATCCTTATGTTCATTTCTACATGCATTACCCACGCATAACTTTGGTTATCTTTGTCCCCTTTTCCCATATATGATCTTTGAAATGGCTCTTTTTAATTTTAAAATTCACTCAGATCCCGCTTTTAATATTGAACCTTCTACACCTTCTATTAACGTAGCTTCGTCAAATATTTTTACCTCTGATATAGCTACTCAGTTAGATAGTCTATCAATTTTGTTTTCACAATCAATTAACTTTTCATTTTACACTGATGACTCTCTCTCTAATTTAGGTAGTTCTTCATCTCATATGGGGGTTGCCTGGTTACAAGTCAACCCATCAGAACCTCTTCATTCCTTCAATGCTTCTATCACCCTTCCCCAACCATCTTCCTCTCTAGCTGAATTAGTAGCAATTCTGACTGCAGTTCATGTTTCACCCCCTAATTCCAATATTGACATTTTCACAGATTCATTAGTCACCATAGTCTTCTATTCAAAAATGAATTACTTTCTTACATGCGCTCCCACTTACAACCCTATTTTCAAAGTTTCAAATTATCCTATTTGGTACTCACTCCTCTGCCAGCTCAAAGAGAAAAATATAGATATCACATTCTATAAAGTCAAAGCTCATACTGATGACCACTATAGTAATGAAGTTGACCGACTCACTAAAGAATTAAGTCCGCCTACAACTCTAGTACAGACAAAATTAGGTTTCGACTATATGCTCCATTATAACAACCAAATTATTTTGATACCTCCATGACATTTTACCAAAGACCTCCTCAACTCCATTGACTTTCACAATATTCAACTACTTCCATATTTTCAAAAATACTCAACCCTAGAGGTAGACTGAATTAATACTGCCTTCGTGCTTAATAATAATGAAAGTAACTCTGTCACATCTTATAAGGCTTCCTCTATACGAAAATTTAAAATCAAACTTCTGCTTGAACTCCTTCCTACACTTGAGGTACTCAAAAAGCGTCACCCTGATTTATATGATTCTTCATGATTCTGCCCTAAATGCCTTATTAGTTTGGAAAATTTTGATCATATCTGGCTTTGCTAATATACATTACAACAACTCAATGACATTTTATTAGATACCATCGCCTTCCTCTCTCAGCATTTGTCAGAACTCAATCATCAATTTGATATAGCAAGCATCATTTCAATGGATATTTAGAATCTTGATCCTACACACTCCTCTTTTAATTTTATTGACTTCATAAAAGGCATAGTTCCGTCCTTGCTTACAATGAAACTATATCAAATAGTAAATAATAAGTCACTCGTCCGTAGTTTACTTTCCTCAACATATCACTTCACACATGAAAAAATTAAAGTTTTTTAGCTCGATCGATGTGCCACCCTCAAAAAATTTGAAGATGAACACAACTTGTCTCTCAAGGATCGAAAAGCAAATACTGTATCAACTAGCTTCCATGACCCCACTCCTCACACCTTTATTATCCCTTCCTACTTTCATAAATCATTTCTTTTTAGTTCGCATTGGTCAAATTTTTGGATCAGTAGTAACCAAGCCCCTAATACTGGATGGTTGAACCTATTTTAAATTAGTTTAAGGTAGGTTAATCTAGAACGGTGCAAGGTTGGTTTTGATTTAGTATTTACTAGATAGAAATTTTTATACTCTCTCATTTGTAATTTGTAGTTTTACTTTACTTTTAATAAAGATTATGCAAAGCTACCGCACGTAAAAAAAAAAAAAAATAAAATAAAATTTATATATAATTTTAATATTTTTAATACTTATTAGCAGCTATTAAAATAACATCAGAGTCTTCTTGGTATTTTAATATTACAAATTAAGAATGCAATATTTGCAATATTTAGCGAGATCTAGTTATCACAAATAAATACTAATACAGTCTAGTAGAGATTTAAAGTTAGAAAAAATTCAAAAAATTAAAAGAATGCTAGGTTAAATTATTTGCTCTAATAAAGAAAAATAAACAAACTACTTACTTAACTCGTATTTTAAATAAAGTTTAAGGATCTAAGAAATAAATATCACTTTAAAGAATCTATACTACTGTTATATGTAAAATCCTTTTAAATCCTAAAATAGAAAATATACAAATTTCTGAAAATGTTGTTAAATTACATATGAATAAAATTTTAATAAGTTTTTTAAATTTGCAAATATATTAAATAGTTTAATTAAAAGATTCTAGAATTTGCAAATAGACTAAATATTTTAATTATAATTTTTTTATTTAAACAAAACTTAATGATGATAATGATACTTGAAGTGACATCTCAACCATCTTAACTATCATTTCAAATATCTTTAATATCTCTAATTATATTACTGATAAAAATAATATTTATAAATATGATAATAATAAATCTATGAAAACAATAACAAATATAATGACAAAAATGATGACAAAGAATTAATTCAATAATGTAAATCATATTTATTTAATATAATTAGTATTTTATTTAATATTGCATAAGTTATATTTTTTTAACTTATTTTTACTAAAATCTTTCTTCAATATTTTCAAAATATATATTAGTTTCTTTTTTTGGTTTTTTTAGAAGGAAAATGGATTTTTTTAGAACTAATAGAAGGAAATAAACTTTTTTATAATGTAATTAAATATAATAATAAAATTAAAAATTAATTTAATGTAAGTCTTATTTATTTAATATAATTGGTATTTTATTTAATATTACATAAGTTATGTATTACTAATTTATTTTTATCAAAATTTCTTTAACATTTTCAAAATATATATCAGTTTTCTTTTTTTCAGTTTTTTGGAAAAGAAATGAACTTTTTTTTTAACTATAATAGAACTAATAGAGGGAAATAGACTTTTTCATAATGTAATTAAATACAATAATAAGATCAAAGATTAATTCATAATATAAATTATATTTATTTAATATAATTAGTATTTAATTTAATATTACGCAAATTTATGTACTATTGATTTATTTTATCAAAATCTTTCTTTAACATTTTCAAAATATATATTAGTTTTCTTTTTTTGGTTTTTTGATTATAAACATTTTTTTTTTCAATTTTTGACTATAATAAAATTAACAAAAGAAAATGAATATTTTCAAAATGCAATTAAATATAACAATAAAATCAAAGAATTAATCCAATAATGTGAGTCATATTTATTTAATATAATTATTATTTTATTTAATATTAGTAAGTTTATATATTACTAACTTATTTTTACTAAAATCTTTCTTCACTTGAATACTTTCAAAATGTGATAATAATACTAATTAATAGAGAGACAAAATTTTACTTATCTAACGAAATAAATTATAATGTTAATAAATTTTAATAAAAAATAAGTATTATTAATATGCAATCATTTCAGATTGCAACTGTTAGATATGATATCAAAGGATTAACTCTTTTATAGTTTACGTAATAAAATCAATAATTTTTAAGTTAAACAAAATTATAATATTTACTGAAAAATAAATTTAAATTTTTAATGAATATATGATTCATCTGTGATATATTGTCAAGTATATTCAATATACTATTGAATATATTTTTATATATTAAATTTAAAATAAATGTTAATTATATTACTAATACAAGTATCTCAAAAATGTTTTCAGAAAAATCAAAAATAAAGTTTTATTAATAAATAAAAAACTAAAAAGGTTAAAAATACTAAAATAAGAAAATACAAAAGGAGAATTAATTACAAGTAGAAAAAAGTAGTCTTACGTTATTTTTTACAAAAGAAGGTTATACATAACTTTTACAGAACTAGTCAGATTACATCAAGTAATTGATAATTATCTTTTCTAATAAATTTAGTCCTCTATATATATATATATTTTATTTATGTCAAATATTTAACTATATTAAACATATTAACTATATTAAATATATTTAATATATTTAATATGTTAAACATGTTTAACATGTTTAACATTTTTAATATTTTTATTACGTCATATTTGCAAATCATATGTTGATCATATAATTATTATCCTATAATAGTATTATGTAAATAAATAATAATTTACTAAAATTTTTTAAATTAATTACCATTAATTAAAACATTAATAATAAAATTCATAAAATTTTAAGAATTTACCTATTATAAACCTTTAAAATATTATGTATCATAAACTTTAAAGAATTACTTTTCATAAATAATTGAAATATTATGTATTATATATTTTTAAAATATTATATATTGTAAACTTTTAAATTATTACATATTATAAAAATATCAAAGTACTACCTATTATAAATATGTAAATTACTATAATATCATTATATTACATATCATAAATCTTTAAAATATTATGTATCATAAACCTTTGAATTATTACATGTTGTAAAAATATCAAAGTACTACATATTGTAGATATGTGAATTATGATAATATTATCATATTACGCATCATAAATCTTCAAAATATTATATATTATAAACTTTTAAATTATTACTTATCATAAAATATTGAAATACTACAATATATAATTTTTTGATGAGTTCATAACCTTATATAAGATTATGAGATATAAGGTTTATATAATATTTAATATTATTAAATTTACTGATATAATTTTGCTAAATTTTATTTTTTTTTATTTAGACGACTTTCAAAACCTCTAAATTTCATTTAGCAATCTTAATTAAGACTTATTTAATTAGATAAAGCAATTTAAAATTGTAAAATATATATAAGAACTAATAATAAAAATTGGTTTATTTATAAATAAAATCTTAATAACTTATTAATATTTTTTAAAAATAAAAAAATCAAAAAAATTAATTGCTAATCATTAAGATATATTTGTTTATTTAAAGACATTTTATTATTTTTACAATTACAATTTTTTAATATATCACTTCTTCTTGATAATATTTATTTTAAAAATGTATATATTTTATTAAATAATTTTTGATTCTTTTTTTTATTTACTATAAATTTAGTATTATTTTTAAAATTTTAATATATATTTTATAAATTAAAATAATCCAAATTAAAATAGTTAAATTTGATTTGATTTTAATATTATTTATAAATGATTAATCATATTTTTTGATCATTCAATTTGTAACTGATTAACTTTAATTAGACGAAACAATTTAATATTAATTTAGAATTTAAATTCAAGTTTAAACAAAATATATATTAAATTTGTATATAGCTCATATATAAATATAACTAGTACTATAAGTATAAAATTAGATGTGATATTAACTATTACTTAATCATATGATTGCTATAATTGCATTTTTAAATTTATTTTAATGACTTAGTTTTTCAAGTACTCTAAATTTTATTTGTTATGTTTTATTATCATCTATATACTACTAATTTGACATACATTCAATTTCAATTGGATAAATAATTTGACATTAATTTAAAATTTAAAATTCAGTATTAATTCAATCAAATAAGCATATAAATTAATATATTTTATTTAATTAAATTTATTAAATATTACAATTTTTATTAATAATAAAATCTAATATAAAATTCAAAAAATATAATAAAATATTATCTAAATCTATTGATTAATTTTCTATTAAAAAATATAAAAGTTATATAAAAAAAATAAATAAAATAATAATAAAATAATAAAGTATAATCCCTAAATCTTTTAAATATTTATTGTAACATTACTATTATCTAAAAAAGTAAAAATAATAATAAAATAATAATAAAATATAATCTATTTCTCTTTACAATTTCTTTAAAATTATCTAAAAATATAAAAATAATAAATAAATAATAAAAATAAGAAAATCAATTATTAAAATTACCTAAAAAAAATGTAAAAATAATAATTATATTATATAAAAAATATAAAAATTAATACTAAATTATTTAAAAAAATAAAAATAATAAATAAAATAATAAAAAATAAAAAATTAATATTATCAAAATCTTTATCAATTATTTGTTATCATCTATTATATAATTTTCTTTTTCACTTTTAACTTCTAATTTCTATAAATACTTCATTTTTTATCACATATTTTCTGTAATAATATCTGCTTTAATTTTAATATTATAAATTATATTAGATTAAATTTAAATAATTATTTTAGAGTATTAGCAGAATACAACTAATTATAGTATTACAAATTATTATTGTATTTTTATTTTTATTATATTTAAGATAATAATATAACATTAGAATTAAGTACTATTTAGAAGATCTTTTAGATAAAAAAGAAAATAAGAAAAAATATTAATATATTATATTAATATAATTAAAAATCTTAAATTTAATAAAGAAATAATAAATTTTAACCAATCATTATAAATAATCACATATAATAATAATGAATTTTTCATGATTTTCTTTATTTATTTTACTGATTTTTGGTAAATAGTATTGATGATCATTAAGCATTTAAAAAAAGGTTGCTAATTATATTTCATAATTTATTAATCATTTACTAAACAATTATTTTACTACCTTTACTTACTATTTTTTTTTTAATAAATAATAAATAAGATTAAATTATTGATTTACTCTAAATGATTCTTTTCATTTTTTTTATTCTTCAAATTAAATTGATATGATTTATAAAAAAATTTAATTAATTTGCTAATTGGTTAATAAAAGACTAATAATTTAAAATTAAGATCTTTTATAAATTTAGAATTGGATTATAATATTTTTTTGTATTTTTCTTACAATTGAAAAATTTATTATAATTAAATTATCTTTTATATTAACACTTTTCAAAACTACTTTATTTTAGCTTAATATAAAAAGCAAAAAAAGAAATTAGCTAAAAATTTAAAAAATTTAAATATAAATTTAAATATAATTTGATTTTTTTTTTTATGTCAACTTTATTTGTTACCAAATTATTATTATCCTTAATATTTGATAATTTTAATTTATTATTAATACAATTAATTAATTTTTTCTTTTTAATTTTAACAATAATTTACTTTGTAGAACTATTATTTAACTGTTTTAACAATTTGAATAATCATATTTTTTTAAATTAATTAAATATTATAAATATTAAAATATTAATATATAAATTTTTTATTTCTTCTACAAATTATCATTTTTCTTATTAAATTCTTTATTGATTTTGATAAAAATCAGTTTTTCTCTTTAGTTTTTTTTTTTTAAGATATCAAAATTTTATTATTCTAATTTTTTAATTTTCTTACAAAATTGTTAAGCTTTTCATAGCTTTTAAATTTCTATACAAAAATAAAAAATATATTGTTATTTATCAAAAATAATAAATAAATATAAATCAAAAACAATACCTAATTCTAAATTATTAGATTAAAATTTTAATTACAGTTGTAACTAAAGTATTTATTGCTAATTCTTAACTTTATTTTGATAAAAATTAAAATTTCTTATATTATTTTTGAACTTTATCGATATTAACTTTTTCATTTAATTTTTTTTTAAACAATTTTAATTATATATATTTTGTCTTTTTTCTATTATAAAAATATAAAAATCAATTTATCATTTAAAAAATTAACTGATTAATTTATAAAATTTAATTATGTTTTAGTTCTTTTTTAATTGATTTTAATTTTTGAGATATTTTATGATATTATTTGTAATTGAGTTTCTATTATAGAAAAATAAAATATAGTTTATTATTTGAAAGATTATTGATTAATTAATAAAATTCAATTTATATTCTTCTTATTTATTAGTTGATTTTAATTTTAATATATTTTTACTATTAGTTATAACTGAAATTCTATTTTAAAAAAATAAAAAATCTATTTATTATTTAAAAAGTTAATTAATTAATTAATAAAATTCAACTTCATTTATTTTATTTTTTAGACTTTTTTGTAGCATTTTGATAATATTTAAATAATTTGATTATAAAAAGATAAAATTTGAATTAAAATTACCTTTAAAAAATAAAAAATTTAAACTTATTTATATAAATATTCCTATATATACTAGAAATAAACAAAAAGTATATCAGATAATAAATTAAATCAATATAAGATTTAAATAAATTAGAAATAATTTATCAATGTAATTAATACTTTAATTATACATTAAATAAAATTTAAAATAAATCAGAAACAATTCTTTTATTATACATTAAAATTTAAAATAAATAAAAAATAATTTATTATTACATTAAATTAAAATAAATTTAAAGTAAATTAAAAATAATACTTTTATTATACATTAATTAAATAAGAATTTGTAAAAATAAATTGAATTTTATGATCTAAAATACAAAATATCAGTTATATTTTCTTTTAAATTTTATTTTATTTTGATATATATTTAACTGAATTTTAATATATGTTAGCAGTGTGTAAAATTCACATGCACAATGTGCACATGAGCACATCGAAAATTTTTTGTGCACAAATGACATCACGAAAATGTGCACATTTTGCACATAAAAAATTTTTTTTTTGCACATTTTGTGCACATTAATAACGCGTCATATATCGAGCACATATTGCGCACATATTGTGTAATAAAAGCCGCTTCGTTATTCTTTTTTGTAGGCGGACTTTTTTATAATGCAAAACTTCTCTTTTATAGTTTTGAAGTTTGGACAACTGGATTAACCAACTTAAGTATGTAGAAGAGAGTTGGTATCAATTTCGTTAAAGGAAACATAATAATATTTTTCTTTTTTTCTTTAGGATGCCAGAAAACTTCTTTTGTAGGAACACTGAACTAAGACGAACTGAACAAGTAAATGAGTGAATGGGGGTGTGTGAATAGGAGTGTGTGAATGGAGGTGGTTGTTAATAAGAAATGTTTCTAACATTCTTTCTTTTTGTAGAATGCCGGACTTCTTGAGCAAATAAACTTCACAGTAAATATAATTGAGTTGGTTGGTATGGTAGGTGTGATAATGGCATTGTGAAATAACTCTAATAATATTTATTTTTATTTAGTTTCTCGAATGGAATAGTGGGGTTATAATAGTAATTTAATAAATCAATGATCCGGTTATGTCAATTCAGATTCGGAACAGTTGCCGAATTTTTTGGAACACTTTTTTTTTCTCGCATTTTTTCCCACACATTTTTTTTTACATATCGCTCACTTTAATTTTAATAAATAATTTTTTTTTAGTGATTTTAATAAGTTTTTGATTAAAAATGTCACAACAAATAACAAATT
>CAJVPP010001198.1:0-21896 GCA_910592005.1 Funneliformis mosseae | reverse complement strand
TTTAACGAAAATATAATGCGCAATGTTAAAAAATAGAGATTTTTTAAAATTCGATTTTAAGAATTGCAACATATTAATTAACCGGTTATGCATTTTTCTCACACAAATTTACTTTTATCACCACAAAAAAAATCATATAACTTAATATAACGATAAATTTGTAGATTCAAACACAAATAACACAAATAAATGATCGATTCTAAGCCACTTTTTTTTTTCTAATTTTTTGATAAAAATGAGTACTCATACGGGAAGAAAAAACTCGAATAATGCTTTTATTCGTTTTACAAAGCACTTTTTCCTGCTTGCATTTGTAATTTTAGTTTTTATTATAATGATTGCAGCAGTGAAGAGACAGGATTTTAGAACATGCGCGCAAACTTCGTTTTGTCGCAGAAATCGTGCTTATGCTGATAAAGCTGCTAGTTCACCATATAATGTAATTGAAGATACGATCAAGATAGAGGATGGTGTCATTTCAGGAGAATTAATTAATTCTGAAAATAAAATTTACTTTATTTTTGAAATTCATTTATTAATAAATAATGTTGTAAGGATTCGAGTCAATGAAAAAAGTCCACTAAAACCTAGATATGATAGAGTAAAGGATTGGTCACTAATTCAGGAGCCTATTATTACTTTAGAGTATACTGAAAATACAGTAAAGGATGGTTTTACATCAATCTCTTTTGGAATAGATCGAAATCATAAGGTTATAATACATCATGCTCCATTTCGTGTTGAATTACTGGATAACGATTTACCGGTCATTACATTTAATGATCGTGGATTCTTTAATATTGAGCATTTAAGGAAAAAAGATGATCCAGTTAATAGTCAACCCGACAATTTAGTAATCCAATCTGACGACAGTGCAGATTTAATAAGTGAAGAAATACAAGAAAACATTAAAGAAAAGCAAGAGGATGGTTCATGGGAAGAAACATTTAATGGCAAAAAGGATTCAAAACCGAATGGTAATTTACAATTAAGCAAGCAGAAATTTGTAATAAAATTAATATATAATAATATATCTATATTTATACTAGGACCCGAGTCTATTGGTCTCGATATTTCATTTCCGGGGTTTGGTCATGTGTATGGTATTCCAGAGCACGCAACATCTTTTTCACTAAAGGAAACACGGTATGATATTCTATTATTCTGTATAAATATGATTTTATTCATCATTTACATTCTTACATTCTTTTTTAGCGGGGGGCAAGGTGCATATGATGAACCATATCGGTTATATAATTTGGACGTATTTGAATATGAACTAGATAATCCAATGGCTTTATATGGATCAATTCCATTCATGATGGCACATCGTAAGGGAGCAACAGTCGCAGTATTATGGCTTAATTCCGCCGAAACATGGATCGACGTTGTCAAAAGCAAAGAAGACAAAGTAAATTATATTATTGTATTGAGTTATAAGATCTTATTTAAATTTTTTCATAATAATAATTATTATTATAACTATTAGCATGGTCTTTCAAGCTTTCTTAATTTTGGAAAAACCACACCAATTTCGACGCATACACATTGGTTTTCTGAGTCTGGCATTATTGATGTGTTTGCCTTTCTTGGTCCAACCACATCTGATATATTTAAACAATATGGATCTCTCACTGGATTCACTGCTCTACCTCAATCATTTGCAATCGGTTATCATCAATGTCGTTGGAATTATCTTAATCAGCTTGATGTGGCTGAAGTTGATGCAGGATTTGATAAACATGATATCCCATATGATGTCATTTGGTTGGATATTGAACATACCGATAATAAAAAGTATTTTACATGGGATAAAACAAAATTCACAGACCCAGAAAAAATGCAAAGAGATATTGGTAGGAAAGGAAGAAAGGTATATGAGCTTTGATGTGATCTAAGCTATAAAATAAAAAATTTTGTATTTATTAAAAAATTTTACTCTTTTGTTAGATGGTTACAATTGTAGATCCACATTTCAAAAAAGATGATAACTATTATGTTTACAAGGAGGCTAAAGACTTGGACATTCTTACTAAAGATAATAATGATCAAGTATATGATGGTTGGTGCTGGCCTGGAAACTCTGTTTGGACTGACTGGACTAATCCAAAAGCTCAAGATTGGTGGGCTAAAAAATTTGCATTTGATCAATATAAAGTAAGTCAATTATTCCTTTATAACGAGTTATCTTTAAATACGAAAATCAATTTTTTTTTTTTCTAAAAATTATTCAGGAATCAACCGAATTCTTATTTATTTGGAATGATATGAATGAGGTAATTTGATAATTAATTCTTCCAAGCAACTTAATCTTGTATTTCATGACAACCTAATCATATCTTTATTTTATCAATTTTAAGCCTTCTGTTTTCACTGGTCCTGAAATTACGATGCATAAAGATGTTATTCATTATGAAGGATGGGAACATCGTAACATACATAACCTTTTCGGAATGGCTTTTGTAAATATTAATTTGATTTTGATTCCAAGAATAATGTTCTAGTTACTAATTTTTGTGATACTTTGCAGCATGCAGCAACTGCTCAGGGTTTAATTAACCGAACAATTCCACACCGTCGTCCTTTTGTACTTTCTCGAGCATTTTTTGTCGGAAGTCAAAGATTTGGTGCAATTTGGACGGGTGATAATTCTGTGAGTTGGGACCATTTAGCTATATCATCCCCAATGTTGTTGACTATCGGTATTTCTGGATTGCCATTCTCAGGAGGTCAGTTAATTAAAAGTTATATTTATTTATTATTATTTGATATATAAATTAATTTGTTGTTTATTAATTATTAATTTAGCTGACGTTGGTGGATTCTTTGGAAACCCTGATCCCGAATTATTAGTTCGTTGGTATCAAACTGGTGCTTTTCAACCTTTTTTTAGAGCACATGCTCATATTGATACTAAGCGTCGGGAACCTTGGTTGTTTGGAGAACCACACACTAGCTATATTAGAGACGCAATTCGACAGAGATATATTTTATTACCTTTTTGGTATACTTTATTTCAAGAAGCTAGCACTGATGGAATGCCAATCATTAGACCGATGTTTGTAATTTTTCCGAATGAAGAAGAGACATTTTCTATGGAGGATCAATATTTTGTTGGAAATTCTCTTCTCGTTAAACCTATCACGAGTCAAGGACAGACTTCCACAGAAATTTACTTTTCAAGAAATGAAGTATGAAAGAAAAATTTATTTTCAAAATAATATTAAGGAAATAAGAGTATTCGATCTTTAACTTTACTTTATTTTTTTTTTTGTAGGTATTTTATGATTATTATACATTTAAAAAAGTTAAAGGGTCCGGTAAAGTTAAAGTAATTGCTCCTATAAATAAGATTCCAGTATTCTTAAGAGGAGGTTCCATTATTCCTAGAAGACAAAGATTTAGAAGATCTTCATTATCTATGCGTTCAGATCCATTTACACTTTTGGTTGCTTTAGACAAAAAGGTAAAAAGAAAGTAACATTGTAATTTCTTAAAAAAAATTAAAATATGATAAATATTATTTTCATTTCTTTGTTTATAGGGAGAAGCAACCGGATCGTTGTATTTAGATGATGGAGAAACATATGAATATCAAAAAGGACATTTTATACATAGAAAATTTAATTTTACTTCCAGAAAATTGTTATCGACATCATTTATTGATGGTCAAATTATAGATAAAGAAAATAATTATATTAAATCAAATCAGGATCTTAGAGTAGAAAGGATAATTATTGTTGGAATTGATAGAGCACCAAAGAAAATAATTGGGTATTATAATGATTTAACAGATGATAAAAAAGAATTAGAATTTAGTTCAGGAGGAACTAATTATATTGGAATTAATATTGAAGAAATATCCAAAGATGTTGTTATTATTAGAGATCCTAAATTATTTATCAGTAAAGATTGGACTATTGAATTTGTCAATTAAATGGGAAGAATTTGGTAAGTTAGTAAATAAGGTTATATTTACTCCATTGATTATTTATTTGAAAACTTTGGGAATTCTCCTACTGGTAAATAATTTTTATGATATTGTGTGAAACTCTAACAATATGATAATAAAATTATGATAATATTTTTTATCATTTTATTCGGAAATTTTCCAAGACTTGAAATTTATCTATAAGATCGCAAATACATTTTTATTTGCCAAAGTTTTAATGAGTTGAATTTTTACTATTATTAATAATATTACATAAAAACAACGATCAAAAGAAAAGGCCGTCATATATGACCAAAAATTTCGAATTTTATTTAGTATCGTTATGATGAGTCATTTCAAGACGTTGAATATTGCAATGATCGCTAATATACTTTTAAAATTGTAGAATAAAATAAATTATTGAATATGATAATTAAATGCGAAAAATTTTTACCAGTGGGTTAAGACCTCAATTGTATTTGTGAGGTGCTTTTTTTTTTTTTAAAAAAAAAAAAATTATTACCTTCTAATATGATAAATGCAAATGTCCCGTTTAATGGGGCATGTTGGCATCTTTTTCATATTTCTTAGGCATACAAAAATAAATCTCCTTCTAAACACCCTAATAACAATAATTGATTTATAGGTAATATTCCTAAACTAGAGATCGAAGATTTAATCGTAGAACTCTTAAATTTAGACGAATAAGTTTGGAACTTCTCATAAATAAATAAAATAAAATGATTAATATCTCAAGGTTGGAATTCAAATAATAATAATTTTAAAAAATTTAATACATACATTATCATTTAATGGGAAGAATGTAATCGTATTACTATTATTGATTGTAATAACTTCATCTTTATACATATTCAACGCTACTATATCTGAATTAACTGAAAAAAAAAAAATGCAAAAGTGATTTAGCACTAACATAATAAATTTCAAATAATCCTACAAAAAAAAAGGTTAAAACATTTTTTTAGGTTCATGTTTACCTTTAATGGTTTTTATTAGACGAACAGTATCAGTATCCCAAATATAAATCACATGATCTGCAGGAGCACAAGATACCAAGTAATTGTTTGTATAAAATGTCATCTGCATAATACAAAAAAATTTATTTTAAATTGATATATTTCAAGAGTTGAATAAATTTCATGTTTATTTACTTACGTGAACAATATCAGTATCACCAGCTTTCCAACTAGAAATCAAAGTCCCTGTTCGTGATTCCAACAATGAAATAACTCCACTAGTAAATCCAACAGCAATTAAGGTCTCGCTTGGATTAATACACACAATTCTAATATTGCCAGCAAAGATTGGAGCACTTCTCCATGGGAGTAAATGATTTTTTGATTTAATGTCAAAGAATCTATTATATTAAAGAGATAAGGAATTTAGAATAGATCCATTAAATCTAAAAAAATCCTTCGTTGAATACTTGCGTGATAGATGTATCAGCTAAACCTCCAACTAAAGTTGATCTAAATATTGGTTTAATCGATAAATATGGATTTTTAAAATTTCCAAATTGATTTATAGTCGTTCCAGTTTCAGGATCCCATATCTATGGGATAAAAAATTTTACTTATATTTATATTTTTTTTCGAAAAAAAAAATATATATATATAGTTTTTTTTTTTTATTTTGAACTTACATGAACTTGACCGTCGCAACTAACTATATTATCGCCTAACCCCCAACTACCACCTCCTCCAAAAAAATGTACTTCTCCGATTGTGCTCTTTCTATGTCCGGTATATGTCTTCAAACATTCTGAATAAGGTTCAATTAAGCTATTTTCTATTCCTTGATGAATATTTAAAGACCATAACTTTACTGTACGATCTTTTGAACCTGATACAATTAACCGACTATGTTCATTTATATCAATGGAACGAACAGCCGATACATGACCTATAGTTAAAAAAAAGGGGGGTTCAAATATCAAAAAAAATTATTTTTTTTTCTTTTAAAAAAAAAATCCAATTGAAAGTCTACCTTGGAATGTTCTTAATTTTAGGTCATTAAATGTAAACTGCATAGAATTCGACATTTCTTCTGTATAATAAATCAAAATTAATGTAAATATTTTTAGAATTCAAATTATGTTAAAGAATAAAGGAAAAAAAGAATGCCTGAATTCGTTGATAAGAATCTAGTCCAATTCCTGTAAAGTTGAAATTAAAGATTATCAAATAAGAATATTAAATCAGTTTACTTAAAGATATCTAAGCTTTACTTACTTTAAGTCTTCATTAGAAGAACTTTTGGTTCTCCAAGATAAATTAACTTTCAATTTTGACCTACAAATGACATTTTACCGAAATTATTTTAATCGAAAAATCCTCTATATAAAAAAATATATATATCCTTTCATTAAAACTTACTTCTTGGGCCCACTAGAATTTGGAATATGATTACTTTTAGAAGATACCGAAGTTGGCATACTAATACTTCTAATATGAGAACCGCCACTTCCACCATGATGATTAATATCCAGTAATTTCCTACTAGTAACTTCTCCATTACCAAACAAACTAAACGCTCGATTAACACTAAATCCTGATGAAGTCGTAGCGGCTGACGTAGTTATTGTTGCCACTTCTTTCGTTATAGAAGCATTCGTACTTGGTAACAACGTCAAATGTTTTTTATCTTCAAAATTTATATTCCAACGCAAATTTGTTGGAGTTGCTGATAAAATGGAAGGAATTGGATTTTTTTCTTTATTTAAAGTGTTTTCAGAAGATGCTGATGTTATTGATATTCGATCGCTTGAAGTTTCATTTAATGAATATGATGGAGACATGGTACGACGTGAGGATGAATAAGATTCTGAGGAATCCAATATAGCCGTCTCAATAATTTCACTATTAGGAATAGCTTGTCTTATAGTTTCTGATTCAAATAATGTACAAAATTGGGAATATGCATACATAATCTAAGAAGGCATATGTATTTATATTAAATAATATAATAATATAGTGAATAAAAAAAAATCATATACATGACTTTAATCCTAAAGCATAAAGAATATATCATTTACCTGCTGATCCCTTTCCTGCTCCAGCTTAGTTAAAGTGACTTCATCCTCTTTTCCATTATTTTGAACAGATTTTCCAAATAATTCAAAGTACTTAACTAGTATAGGTGCGATCTGGTTATTTTCATCAAAAACGTGTAAAATTCTTAATTAAAAAATTCTCATATAATTTCCGAAATTAATAAACTCTTCTTTTTGACATCCAACTTACATGTTTCTCCCATTCAGCCTTTTCGATATGATTACAAATATTTAATATAAATTCCATCGTTTTTATACTAATGGAAAATTTATTTTTCATTATCTGTATTGATAAATTACTCTTTCCGCTCGTATTATTTAATTTCTTATTAGAAGTTGTACTAGTTGATGAATCACTAGTACTAGATTGTTGTCCAAATAATAGTAATAATTTAATCAAAATATTTGAAAATCCTGATTCTATTTCTATCAGGATTTTGGAACTTGACATTAATGTTGTTAACTAAATTCAAAATAAATATTATATTTTTATTTATAACATAAAAATGAAATGAAATGAAAAACGATTACCTTTTCTAATAATGAGAAATGATTACATAATATAGCATAATGCCTATTATTCATTGTAAAATCACTATATTGCTGTATTATACTAATAACTTGAGTGAATTGTAATTGTGTAAATGTTTCTCCAAATTGATTTCCTATAAAATAATAATAATCATTATTATTATAAATTTAAATAAAATTAAACATCACAAGACTTTATTTACCAATAGCCAAAACACTTTGCATCAAAAAATTCAATGTGGGACTTTCTTTTAAAAACATTTTATAAACCTGCTTCATAATATATTTGCTGCTCAAAATAGGACCTATTAATGTACATATGTCTACAAGTGCCCCATTTGCCAGAAGTGCCACACTTGGTAATGCATTATCCAAACTACTTGTTAATATTGATATTGGATTTGCCATCATTTCTACGTCTGATGAATTATTTGCATTTTTTAAATTATGGTACAAATTTTGATTATTATAATTGTGCGGAGGTTCTAAGAAACTGTTCGTACCATATTTATATGGTAGTACATTTTCCTCGATTGTTAGAGATTCTAGATAAAGTGGAAATAATTGCTGAAGAAAATTAGGAATGCCAAATTTATGTATAAATTCCTTAATAATAACAGAATCAAACAGAATTTTTGGAATTGAAGGCCTCGAAGACTATAAAAAAAATTAAAAGTTATAATTAAATAAAAACATATCTTTAGGATAAATTAAAAAGAAAATGTCTTGAGGTCACCTCAAACAAGGAAACTATAGGTTTTAAAAGGTGAGCCTTAGTCTCATCTTGTCCTAATCTCTGTCCGAGGCTTGAAAAAATATTTAATGCTTCGAACTTTATAGAATCATTTGTAAATAACAAAACTAGGCTTGGTAATATCATGTAAAATGCCTAAACACATTGATATTAATAAAAATTAAATCATTTAAACCGAATTAAATGTGATAAGTGAACAGCATCAGTAATATATATATACCTCATCAGTAAAATTACACAATCTGTCCATCCAATGTTCAGCCAATTTCAATCTTCCTATCCAATCCCTTTTCAAGTAAATAATTCTATATTAATTAAATTATACAAATCCCTCATTTATAATGTTAATTATCTAAACTTACACTTTATGAAAATCTGTTAAAAATTCATAAACTTCCGGTATGCAAATGGGTAAAGGAAACGTAACACATTGATCACAAAAACTTGTAACTGGTACAGAACAATATAATATTGAATCAATTGATGGACGTTTTCTCCAATCCGGATTAATTAACGAAGAAATAACTCCTTGAATTGGTAATGGCAACTTAGATAATTTTAAAAATTATTAAAATACACATAAATATTTTAAAGAAAAACCTTTATAAAAATAGTAAATATTACCTTAGAATTACTTTTTTTTTGATTTTCTTCACAATTTGTTTTATTACATAGTAATGATAAATTTATATCATCCGTTGTCGTATGATAAATACTTTCAATAATTTTGCCAAGACTATAAGTGTCCCACGCTCTTCCATATGCAAAAGAAACTTCGATTGGCTCCATCATCTCATCATATACCGATTTACGTTTTTGTTGGGGATCATGAACAATGTTTATTTCATATAACCCCTTATTAAGATTATTTTGTTCTAAATCATTATTATTTGGTAAATATTTTGCAGCAAAAGAATGAGCTTGTTCAAAATTACTTAATTTCTCTATAAAAAATTCATTATTCATATCATCAGGTAAATGTATTGGTAAAGAATTAATTAATGTTAGCAATATTTCAATACGATCTTTTGAATCCGAATTTGTTACCATAGCTGCTGCTACCGTTGTTGAAGGAACGCTTGATGAATTATCTTTCTTTTCCTCAATACTACAGACGGTCTCATATAAAGATAATGATCTTGGTGTTGTAGGACCAAGTCTTGGTGATTTAGAATTTCTAAGATTGGGTGAACCAGTTTGATGGTATAATTTTCCTATAGTTTTGTGGGCTCCGTTACTTTTAAGAAAATCTGTCATCAGCTCTGAAGATATCTTAAAATCTGAATCTGTTATTTTTGACGGAATCCTTCGTTTGGAGGAGATCATTTCGTATTTCTCTAATAAAGTTCTGTCTCCATTCATATATACAGATGAACGTCGCTCATTGTTCTTTTTTATGGATTTTTGTGGATGCGGATCAGAAAACAATTGCGTGATTCCATGTTTCATAAATGAATTCTGTCCATCTATAAGTGGTAACGCTACATTCTTGGCCTCTACGGCATCTTTACCTTATATATCAAGAATCGTTATTAGATGTGTTTCGTAAATAAAAAATATTAAGAAAAATTGGCCTAATAATGTACCACTAAGTTTACATCCAAAAGTCAAATCTATCCATTGATGTAAATGACTCGACACGTGATCACTTTCTAATGCTTCAGAATGAATTCTTATGAATTCTTCAGCGGAAGATGCCCACCTGTTAAATAATAAATTTATAAAATAGTTCAAAATATTTACACAGTTTTCAAATTTAAAACGCTTACATTGGCAATTGTAAGTCGGGCATATCCGGATGTATTGAAGTAAATATACTTGGATCTATTATTAAATCAGGAAATTGTAATCAAAAAAAAAAATTTTTTTGCGATAAATTTATACCATTAATTCTTACCTGTATAAAATTCAGGAATACATTCATCAGGCGTCCACTTAAATAATCTTTGTAAAGATGATGGATACTCATTGGGTTCATATTTTGTTCTCACATATTGACACAACACCTATGTTAAAAGATTAATTTTGTTATAAAATATTTTCGAATTTCTATAAAATATCTTCACATACCGGAACAGGTGTTTTTCGTGCAAGATAAACAAAATACGTAATATCTGACAAAATATCTGTAATATGATGAGGTATCGGGCCATCAAATGTGAAATCCAATTGTTCATCACCTATGAAAATATCATATTTTAATACATAAAAATGTCTTTGTAAATATTGTCTAAATCCTAATACAAATAGACTACCTTTATTGAGACGAAATTTTGTTTTTGTAAAATCTCTCCAATTTTTTGAAACATCTGACCCAGTAAAATCTGTTATCCACGGAAATATTGGATGAAAATTTGGATCACCAATTCTACGACCTAATATTAAAAATATTAGTATAAATACGAGATGTGATTACGATTTCACTGAATTAAAAACATTAAATAACAAACCGGCAAGATAATTCAAGGACATAATATAATTAAAATTTGTAATATCTCCTCGAACCCATTTCATTGTGAAAGTATCATCTTGTACTTCTGCATTATATTATTTTAAACAAGGCAAAATTTATTAGAATATGGGTAACCATTAAATTTTCAATGTACATGTTAAACTGACCTTTTGGAATATTTCCCAATACAACTTCTTGTGAGTAATGATCTAAATATACAAATTAATAAATTAAATATTACTTTGATAATTATCTATGTTAGAAAGTATATGTTTACTGACATGTATCATCGCATAAAGGAACCGAACATTCAAATCCAGTAAGCGTCACCCATAAATTCTCATCCACCCAAATATTTGATGGTTTGAGTCTATCAAATGAAAAATAAATTTGATTTGATAAAATTAAACTTTTATAACAATAAAAAGCAATGCTATAAAACCTTCGCTTACCCTCCATGAATCACACCTATTTGATGAAGTTTTTGTACAGTTTTCAATAGTTGGTATAAAATAAAAGACTTCTTAACGTTAGAATCCAATACGCCAGAACTATACTTCAATAGATCCTGCAGTGAAGTTCCACGATAAGGAGTCATAAAATAAAAGGCACGGTCTGATTCTATTACCGCAAAAACATCGATTAAATTAGGGCTTGTGGTTGGCACGTCGGAGGACCAATCAGGAACAGATAATAATTCCATAGTCAGAGAATCATCCGTGGGTGGTGATTTGATTCGGAAATAGGCACTCTCTGGATATAAGATTTCTATGAATTTTTTAACAAAAGCCTTTGAAAAAATAGTACAAGTAAAATTAATAAATTCTAAAGAATTAATTTTAAATTTATACCGATTATGTATAATAAATACCTCCTGTCTGGCCAACTGGATTTCTAAGTCAATTAGAGCATCTTCATTCTGAAATTGTTGATCTATAAATATTGGGACATAAGTATTATACTGCGCCTCTATCTCTTCCAAACTTGACATCGATTTATCTTCAAGTTGTTCTTTAAGAAAAGTTCTTATTGGCAATTCAAGCTCTTCATCAAAGTTATGTGATGATGCATCGCTGTTACCAGAATTTACTTTTGAAAACAATTGTGGTCTAAAAATGAATCATGATCGATATTAGATTTCATATATAATGAATGAACTTTCCTAAGGTTCATATATCGTACATTTATCTTACCTTCGATTTCCTGGTATCTGACGTTTCAAAAAAACGCTGACCAAAACGTTTGTTGTAGATGATTGAAGATCATCGGTATGCAATTGATCAGAATTATTACTGGAATTTAAAGGAGAACGAGTATTGGTATATCGTTTTAGTTGTACAGTATCTTTAAACCTTGCTTGTTTTAAAATAGATAGCCAATGTTTATGGACCTAAAAAAATTACACAAAGTTTAAATGAGGACAAATTACTTGCTGTATCAACTATTTTTTTTCACTTACCACACAACAAGCAGTCGCTCCGGTTTGCTCTTCAACGGAAAAACAAGGAAAAGCGACATCGATATGTAATTCTTGAGCAATGATAGCAGCAAGCTCTTCTTTATCAAGCTTGTTGATAGAAACCATTTCAATGGGAATAAATTTAAATATGTAGATCATATAAATGCATAATTGAATTTTCACAATTTATTCACATGACAATTTTGATCGATCAGATAATTTAGGGGGGTTTTTTTTTTTTTTAATAAATATTTAACGTGAACAGGTTTTCTGTTACGTTCCTCTTTTTTTTTTTTTTTCCTGCACATTCTCTGTAATTGATCATCTATGATATATTTTATTCATTTATATTACAATGGCTGCATATTTAACGTCTGATTGTCTTACGAATATCCTTTCATATTTTGACTCGGATCCGCATTCTTTACATTCATTCCTTTTGGTAAATCGTTATTGGTGCATTAATACAGTACCAATCTTATGGCGACGTACTTTTTATCTTACAGCACACGGATCCTTTTCATCGAAAAGTAGATGTAGATTAATATCTACATATCTATCCTGTTTAACATTAAATAAACCAAATTCGCCAAATTTAGATAGTAGTATTACAATCACATCTCATGCATCATCATCGGACATGACAAGAAATAAACAAAATCATTTCTCATTTGCGCAACAAAAATCTTTGACATTTGACTACGTGTCATTTTTGCGAGGATTCGATTATTTTCAAGTATATTATGCGATTGGAAATTGGTATGCAAATCAATCATCGGAAAAGAAACAATCAATTGACTTCATAAAAATCTTTGGAATGGATGATGATGAATGTAGAAAGTTTATGATTACCAAAGAATTAATTAAATGCATATTAAATAAATCACCAATAATTGATTACTTAGCACTGGACTCTGAGACAACAATACCTTCTGAATTTACTTCAATTGGAAAATTTCCTGGTGCTACAATTTGCTTATCTTATATTCGAACCTTTATTTGTCGTGGCAGTTCAAAGAAACTGGATTTGTATATAGTCCTTTCCAAGATATGTAGAAATGTTGAAAATATGACAATTTTTGGAATTGGCGAAGATGATTCAAATGCCGAAGGATTATCTAATTTAATAAGAAAACAACATCATTTACGTAAATTCGTATTATGGGATGGAACGAATGAGCAAATGTCAAAAGTCATTAAAGCTTTATCTGATAATCGTGAAAAAATGAAATATTTGGAATTTAGATTTTGTAATTTTGAAAATTGTAGACCATTGGAATCTCTTGCAGCTGCTTGTACAGAATTAACAACTTTAAAATTTATTCAATGTGGAGAAATTTCAAGTAACATTACACTTTCCTTTTCGAGATCTTTATTTCCTGATTTACACGATTTGGATTTACAAGGGACCCATTTTCCGGCCGATACGTTAGAAACAATTTTTCATCACGCGAATATTAATTTAATTTCAATTAATATTGAAGCGGATTCAAATCAACATTTTCGTATAATAGAAAAGTTGGCTACTAATTGTCCAAACATAACAAAACTTCATGCAAGGTTATCCAAAAATGGAATGGGACAACTTAATTCTTTATTTCGTTCTTGTAAACGTTTAGAGACAATAATTTTACAAGGTCATCTTCCGAATCGTATTTTCATATTTGCACAGGATGCTAATGATGATTTATTAATTAATCTTCGCGAAGTTATACCAGCAAGTTTGAAAAAATTTGTGGTGAAAACTGATTGTGCATTTACATCATCTGCCGTTGATACTTTTCTTCGTGAATGTAAAGCTGATTTGAATAGATTGGAATTTATTTCTTATGGAAGTGTTTGGCAGCATTTGAACGTTATAAAAAGATATGCAAGAAAACATAGATTGGAGATTAAGCAGCAAATTGCTGGTAACTATAAAGAATTATTAATGAGAGAATTAGGGCACGTTATTGTTGAATTCGAATGATAGTAATAGTAAAAATAGTAATTTTAATAGATTTATATACTTATATAATATATACATATCATAATAATTATAATTAAATAAACTCAATAAAAAAATTCTTATAATTTCTGCATTTTTTTTTTTTTTTTTTTTTTTTTGATGAAATAATTTCTAAAGTCAATTGAAAAACTTTCTATATTATTAACCTATAACTTTTTTTTTTTTTTCTCTCCTAATTATAAGTTCTTAAAATATAAATTATATTACTTATCTACTAAATTAATTTATTAATTAATCAACTAATTTAATTTTGATTTATTTATTTACTTCATTTTATATACAGTATATCAAGTTAAAATTTTATATGGCTTTAATATATACACTTTATTATATCCTAATGAAAAGAAAAAGGAAATGTCTTCTATTTCGCGTTCAAATCACGATTCATATAACATACAATAAGCAATAATCAAATCATTTAAATTGCTTCCTTACACATCAAGAAAGAATTTTACTATCTCTCTTCATTCTCTTGTTCGAATCCAATCCGCTAACCATAATAAAGAATTTCCGTTCCTCAATCTTTCCAATTCTGCTAATGCATCATAGATTCCAATTTGTTCTGATCTAACTTGGACTTCTTTTACAATAATTCTACGTTTCCTTAAGTGATACTCATTTTCATAAACCCATTTACCTCCATATCGTTCCATCATTAATATCACAGATGGATTGCCATTAATACCAACATTCCATTCGTTCCATATATCTGTAACCGATCCCATTGTTTCAATAGGAATCATGTGATAATAAGGTGGTAATGGTTCAAGGGAATTAACAACAGGACTGCTGTGGGAGTCATAACCAACGCCACCTCCGTTTGTTGAAATAGTTTTTGAACTACTACCAGACCTAACTAATATATCATTATTATTATATTGCACTGTTGGTGTACTTTCGGACGAACTTCCACCAATTCTTGGCATGACAAATGGATTATTGTAGGGATCTAGAAAGACACACGTATTACTAGATGAGCTAACTTGAGGAGTGCTACTATTGCTGGGCTGTATTGTAGAATTGCTATGCGGTGTTGTAGAAGATGTCCCACGAGATATTTCTGAATAATTATTATGAGGTGTTGTAGCAATCGGGAGAGCATTAGTCGAATTCATTGAATTAATCGAAGCTGAAGTTGCATCATTTGCATGAAATATAGGCGGACGAGGAGGCGAATTATAATAGGGCAAACTTTGTGAATTTGTATCAATAAAGGTAAGATAAGGACTACTACATTGTTGTGAGGAACCAACTTCGGTGGATGAAGGGGCAACATCTTGTATGGTCGAGTTGTTACCACTCATGAAAGTATTGGCAGCTTTCATCATATATGGACTAATAACTATTTGAGCTTCTGAGGGATTTTTATTTGGCAATATTCTTTGATTTTTTCGTTTGGATGCTGAAGGTGCAGTTGATTTTGATGCTGATCTTTTCTTTGTCGTTGTTTTTTTCTTACTAGGACTAGTCTGTGATTGTCGTGTTGAAGGACTACTTTCTGACATTCCATCGAGATCTTGCAGGCCAGTAAATGAATCGATTCTATTAACGTCATCATTCGTTGAATTCAATGGAATCATAAAGCCAGAAGTTTGATTCCTTAATAAATTCGAAGAATTTACAGTAGTACTTTTTGGTGATGAATTAACTGAATTAATAATACTCTCTATATTATGCTTTAGTCTTTCTGGTCGAGGCTGTAATGGCTGATTCTGGGCTGGAAGTATCGGTCGATTTATTCTTGGCTGTTGACTTTGTGATAAATTTGCATTTGCCGATAAATTTAATTGATTTAATTGATTTTGTTGCGTTGTACTTAACAAATTTTGTAATGCGTGGTTATGATGTATTATATTTGCGTTTTCTAGTCTTGCAGCAGTTTGACTCGAACTTGCTATGATGCTAGGCAAATTAAGTGGAATTGGTTGTGGAACAGGTTTGAAAACAACAGGTTTTGGAACAGAACTTGGAATAGGATTGAAAACGGGATCAGGGTAAGGATTAGGATCAGGATTATAAACGGGGTCAGAAACAGGAAATGAAGTAGGAACTGAAATAGACGCGGGTTCCTGAGTTATCTGTTGATCTATGTGATCTCGATTTTGTTCTGATTCTTGAATTTCCGTTTCCTGAGGTGTAGCAGGTGAAGATGTTTCATTTGGTATATTCTGATCTGAGGCGATAGACGAAGTTGTTGGTGCCACGTTGTTCGAACGATTCTCATTTTCATCCGCTTCGACAAGTATTTCAGTCTTGTCCGTAGATTCTATCGAGCCAGCGACGGGTGTAATATCTGTTTCAACAAATGTTCTTGTAGTCATATTTCCAAATTGATCAGCCTCAGTAACTGTAGTCATTTTAATTGTTATCGTTGTACTTGTTTTTTGAGTTGAACATCCTGTCGAATGACATATATCACATGTAGTACTTCCGGTTTCTCGTGATTCTGGCATATGCGATGCATTAGATGTATTATTACTTTGAGCTGATGTATACGCCTCCTGATTCATAGGAGAATGTTGATGGCTAACGGATGGAAACTGATCCTGGATATTACGTGAGGAAAGATGTTCAGTTCGATTAGAAATATGATTGGTTATTGAAGGATTATTAATGTGAATACTTTGAGTCTCGTTTGATAATGATTGTAAATTACGATTGAATTCGGTTTCACTACGTACATCATCTCGACCTGATGGTATCGGTACAACTCTTGGAGGCGGAATTTCACGCATTGGCATGTAATTATTAGTTATTTGTGGCATAATTCTTTCCGTAGGGTTTATAGGCTTAGGAGTCATTCTAGACGTTGACCCTGCTTGTGTGTAATTAGAATATTGTAAATGATTTGGTAACAATGCATTTGATATATTCATTGAAGTATCATGAAAATCTGAAATGTTCCCACTTGAAGATGTTCCTTGAATTAAATTTTGAATCGCAGGATATACTGAACTATCACTTTTCATTGGTAGCAAGTTAACATTAGGTAACCTCGTTCCTGGTGTACGACGAAAATTCAAATTCGCTCGATTTTTTTTAGATGAAGATTCGACCGTATAATTTACATTTGGTAAATAATCTTCATCTCTCGGATCATCCATTTCTTCAAATATAACTTCATCCTCGTCAAAATAGAAGTCATCATCATACTCTGCATTATCATAATCTTCTACTAATTCATCTACATTATCGTCTTCGTCGTCATCGTCATCTATTACATTATGTAATACTTGTGACTTTTTTTTTATTTTATTACTTTTTTTTGGTTGATTTTTCCTTGGTCTACCGAGTGTCACACCTTTTTTTCGACTTTGTTTACTCTGTTCAAACTTAGAATGCTGACCAGATTGCAGAATTGGTTGTACTTGTTTATTCTGTCTGGTCGGAGCATTCGCTTTGGATTGTTGCACCAATGGGGTTTGTTCTGTTTGCACAACCTTTCCGGAATCATCATTATTGCCAGCTTTTGTCAATGATCTTGTTCTCGGTCTTCCCATGGTAAATTAATTATATCAACCAATATAATGACTACTCAAATCAAGTATCCGGAACTCAAAATATAGTTTGAACTCATTAACAAAAGAACTTATAAACTATAAAGAATCAAATGTTAAATGTTTGGAAAATTGATTGGTTAAAAAAAAAAAAAAATTTACATATTAATTATCACCTTAACAATGAAAAATTTTCACTGAATGAAAAAAAAATAAAAGTTAATTTATTGAGAAATACTTATTTTCTTTTTTTACGAAGCTAAACGCTTTTTAAAAATATTAAATGAAAATAATATACTGTGAATATTTTTTAAAATTTTTTCACTTTCGTTTTTTAATAAAAATATCAATCTTATTTAAAGGAAGCTTGTTAAAAAGACATAAATGTATTAAAAGAAAAAGAAAATAACATACAAATTTAGCAAAAACGAACAAATATTCTAAGGTAAAGTCGCGCGTCGGAGACAAATAAGACGATGGAGAGTTGAGATACAGATACGTATAAAAACATGGTCATGGGTATACATGCATTAAATTTAGACTTGCGGCTTGGCCACTTTAAGAATTAACGTTGTACAAACATCTGTTGAATATCATTTAAAGTTATATTTCATAATTTTTTTAACCTATTATAATAATTATCAATTCACAATTTTTAATTTTTGGAATACATATGACAGAATTATTTTCTCCTGAAATTCTCTCGGAAATCTTCGAATTTCTTTATGTGTCAGATCATCATCAAAGTAATCTTTTTAATTGTGTTTTAGTTAATAGGTATTGGTGTAGAACAGCAATTCCAGTTCTTTGGTCAGATCCATTTAGATTTTTTGTTTACGAAATGCCAGATGGATTAATTACCATTTATATCGCTTGCTTAACTAAGAGAGAGAGGCGTAATCTTAAAAGTCAAGGAATTGAAGTTCCAATGAAGGTCAAATCAACATCATTTGATTATATTTCTTTTCTCAAGAATTTAAATTATTATGGTCTTATATCATCTTTATTTCATTTCGGAAGTAATGGGATCTATAAGAAAAATGACTCGTTTGGTATAATGTTGCCAGCTTTACTTGAAATTCTTGCAAATAGAGACTTTATTTTACAATCGTTGGAACTTGAGAATTATGATCGACGTGGTGATTGGGATAATGAATACATGCATCTCGTAAATCCAAACGTTCATTCTTTGGTAAAGCCAGTAAAGAAAATGTATTTAGATTGCAAAGTGTTAAATCCAAAATTCTTACCATTACTTAGTGGACAATGTCAAAGCGTTGTAAGTGACGATGAGATGATGCTTTATCCTTTTTGTTTTTTTTTAAATCTTTCAACTAATTTTTTTTCTCATAGCGACATTTGCATATATATTTGCAGTTTCAGAATTCTAAAAAAGGTAGCATAATTTGTGAAAGAGATGCAACAGATTATGCCGATTTGATTGAACGGCAAGAATCATTAGAAGTCTTAATAATTACAAATTTTGTTAGATATTTTAAAAAAATCTTTCCATCTATAAAAAAACAAGCAAAATCGTTACGGGTAATTGAATTTATTAATTCTGATTTCAAGGAATGTGAATCTCTGGAGGGATTAGCCAACTGTGAAAATTTACAAAGTCTGATTTTTAGGAAATGTGATAATTTGACAGATGAAAAATTCAGGGCTTTATTTAATGCAAAGTTACCAAAACTTCAAGAAGTTTCTTTGGAACATTCTAAAAAAGACGAAGGAATTGAAATATGGTTACAAAGCTTTATACAAGAAAGCAATTAGAGATTATGATTTAATTTGTCATTTTCGCTGGAAATGTTATTCTAAACTGGAAAATGTGCTTACCTAACAACCGCGTATGAAATTTTTATGTTGAGGTGGTTCCTGCAACAGAAATCTAAAGAAAAAATCCTTTATTAAATTATAAAGATTCGACTTTCTTCTAAAACTAGTCACAAAAATCAATAACGCTCACTATCTAATTTGCTTGATCCCGATTTTTGATGATGATAGTCAATAAATAAATTTAGTTAATTATCGAACTATCCGAAACGATACAGTTTGTATTTTGTAGTGGTAGTTACTTAACTTCCGTATCGAATAGTGTCATGAAAGATTTTGTTTAAATGCAAATACGATTAACGGATTACCGATAATCACAAACACGCTCCATTTTTAACTTCGTTCTTATAATCATGAGCCATCCATTACTGCATATATTTTTCCGAGATCGCGCGATCTTGGAAATTTCAGTCAGGTGATTTTGATAGAGACCAATTTTCCTGAGTTCGTTTACCTTTCCGAATGGATGCAGATAAAAAAATAAATCATTAACAGCAACCTACCTTACTTTAAATATGTTGCAGTAAACATCAACAGCCTAGAAATCAAATTCGGAATGTTGCGATTAGAAACATTACGTAATTGTAGATTGGTTCCATCTCTTATACAGAGAGATCTCTCTAATTGCACCCTCTTTTGAACCCCTTAACTAATCTAATTCTACCTTAATTCCTAATCCTAATAATAACTACCTAGTAAAGTAAATCCCAACTATCATTTTTTTCAAGCGACGCTATGTAAATCACATGCATAATAAGTAATTATGTTATCATCAGATTCAGTTTCAGTTTTTAACGTCTTAATTGGGAGGTTTGCGGCAATGATTCTACTTGTCAAAGTTTACACCTTAGGGAGTTCTTTTAGTCTTACAAGTATCTGGTATTCTTGAATCAACTTTGCAATTTATGCATCTTAAAACTTAAGATTTATTTAATTGAATTCAATAATAAACTCAAAAGTAAGTTAGTATAATATATCACAATCAAATTCTAGTGAAGGATAAAGAAAAGAATTTTGTATGTTTTGACTGATTCTTTTATTATAGCTTGAAACTTATTTATAACTTACACATAAAGTTATTCTATTTATACAAAATTAATTTTCTATAGCTAACTACTTTCATTATGCTATAAACTAAATGAATTTTTAATATGTTTAATATGATAAATTTGAGAAGACTAATTCATATCAGTTTCGCATCTTCTCGTTCCTTCTAATTTACCAGAATTAAGCAAATATCTTACTAAAATGTTATAAGAAAGTCTAAGCTCATCAAATCCAAATAATTCTTTATATAATTTAAAAGCTTTAGCAAAAACATATTCTTTTTTTCAAGCTTTAGCAGAAGAAAGCTGATTACAGAATTATTAGCTTTAAGAGAAAATAAAAGGTTTTTTATCTAAGCTTAACAGTTTCAGTAAAAGATCATCTCATTTTAACAGTATTTTAAATAAAGATGCTTACTCTTGTAATGTATAATTAAATCTCTTAGTAATACCCATAATTTCTTTAGAATTAGTTATTTAAATTTGAATATTATATTTATTTATTAATTTGATAAATTACCTTAAAATTTAACACTTCTATTTACCATTAAAACTTTAATTTTAAATCAGATAATTAGATATATTTAAGAATTAAAAGTTTTTTAAATCCTTTAACTATACTAACAAAATTAAATTTAATTAAAAAATATATTTATTTATATAGGTAACAATATTTATATAATTAATTGTAATTATATAAATTTTATTTCCAATTTGATTATAAGACATATAGCATAAATCCATTTAAATAATATTTATAAGTACAGTAGTGTTTTAAAACATATTAATATTTTAATATATTAATATATTCTAAGACATTACTTGTTCAAGACTAATATGTCCTAGACACTAGTCGAAATAGTCCAAATCTGCCTAAAATCAGATAGCCAATTTTAGGCTGATTTTGATATTATTTACGGCTAATTTGCCATATTTTCTGATCAGCACAAACAGGTGCCAATAGACGTTAATCGACCCCAATCGGACATGGCCATTCGAAACTTAAATTTAACCATAAATCAGCCTAAAACTGGCCTCAATTAGGCAACAATTCAGATGCCGATAGACGCTGATTGACATGGCCATTCAGCCTAAAATTGACCTTAATTCAGCATCATTTAGCATTAATTCGAAACTTAAATAACATAAATCAGCTTAAAATTGATCTCAATTCAGTATCATTTGGCATCAATTCAGAATTTAAATAACCATAAATCAGCCTAAAATTGATCTCAATTCAGCATCATTCAGCATCAATTCAGAATTTAAATAATCATAAATTAGCCTAAAATTGGCCTCAATTTGGTAT
>CAJVPP010001197.1:0-21903 GCA_910592005.1 Funneliformis mosseae | reverse complement strand
AACAAAATTAATCGGAGATATTAAGAGTTTAGATAAAGTACCAAAACATCTCGCAATAATGTTTTGGAGTGATGATATCCAGGATGAAAGATTGATCGAAGTGGCGCTTCTGTGCTGTTGGTCTCAGTGTTTCGGAGTGAAAATTGTTAGCATTTATGATGCCGAAGGTAAAGTTTTAGATCCGTCAATTATATTTGTGTTTTGATTTGATTTGATTCACCTTTTTTCTTTTCTATAGGTCGCCTGGGACATTACGCTCATTTGCTTCAATCTCAAATCAACATCATTTCACAAAAATTTTTCATTTCGGAGAAGATCATACCCACTATTCAAGTAACCTCTCTCGATTCATCATCATTATCATCAATAAGTTCATCCACAGAGACAGAACCAGGTATGAATTGTAACGGAGATTATTTTATCATTTTCAAAGTGCTCTTGACGTTAACGATTTTGATTTTGGTAGAATTACTGGTAAATCTGGTCTCACGTTCCGATGGTCGTACGCGAATAGTGAACGTGGCAAAATCATTAACTGATGACATTAAACAGGAAAAGATAAAATATGAAGATGTGAATATTCTGGAATTAGACAAGAGGTTAAGCAGTATGTATTAACAAAATGTATTTTGGAATTTATGTTATCATTTACTTGGTACCAATAATTAATTCAACATTTTTTTTTTTTAAAATTAAAAAAAAATCCTTAAAGTAACACGATTCCCTGAACCACAACTTCTAATTTTATTTTCTTCAAAAGTTTTTCTTGACGGATTCCCACCGTGGCATATTCATCTAACTGAAATATTGTAAGTTTTGGCCATTGTAAAATATTGATTGGTATTTTTATATTTAAATCTAATGATGTTTTTATTAATATGATATCTTTATTATACGTTTAAAGTCATGTGCCCAACAATCAACAATTCTGTTATTTCATCTTTTTACAAGGACTTCGTAAATATTCAAAATGTAATCAACGATTTGGTAAATGAGGGAAACATACATTATCCTTTTTTTTCCATAATTGTTTAATTTATTAATGTAATTCCTTTTGAGGATTTTTTTTTAATGTTTCAAATTATAATATTATTTTAATATATAAAGATTTAAGTAAATATATCAGATTTTGAATTCACGTGTCTGATTATCAGTATAATTCTTATTTCACAATTACATTTGTTAAATAATTAAATCATCCACTACTTTCATCTCTAATACTTCACTATCATAATATTAAAAAAAAAAGGTTCGATAACGTTATTTGAAGATCAGAGAAAGAAAATTAAATTCTTAACCAAAAAAAGTCTCATACTTCATATCTTCAGCAAATAAGATCATCCTCTTGTATCACATCATTTCAAATTTTATCGAAATTGGCAATGGATAACTTTCTTCATCATTACTCCTGAATCTTGATTCTTTTTTTTTTTTTTTTTTTTGTAGTCATTTTATCAATTTGTCAATTTCGGAACGACGGAATCCTCAATACTATCATTCTTCTTCTAACTGATTAGATTAAAAGTTGTACCCAAGATCGTTCTGATTTGTATATATATTTTTTTATTCAATGTCTGTTTCTCTTGTTGATCGTCTCAAGCTTATATTACGGATTTGAAAAACAACATATTTTCCTATGATACATTTCTCAAAGTTTTTCCATTTATTTAATAAGAAATTCTCGGAATTTCATATTTTTAGCTTGAGTTCTCATCGTATGCCTTGCTGACATAATCATGGTTCCATATACACGTGTTCTGTATCTCTGTTCACTTAAAAATGTTCGTTCAATAAAACTTATAATGCTTCGCAAGTCGTGTTGTGAAACTTTCGTAATGCACCCCATAATTTCCCAACGTTATTTGTTTTTAGCCTTTAAATAATAATTGATGCGTAAAAGAGGGGAAATAAAAAAGGTTTCAAAAAGGTTTCAATTTTTTTTACAAAAATTTGAATACGATAATCACGTGATCAAAATGGGCGGGGAGGGAAACTTTCGAAAATTTTGAATTATTTATTATCATTACTAAAAGGATTTTTTTTTTGTCTTTTTTTAATTTAACTATCTACAAAAAATTTATTATACAAAACGAAAGGATTTTTATATAAGTTTAATATTATTCTTTGGGTATTTTTTGACCACTTCCAAATGTTCTTCCGACAAACCCTGACTAAAACAAAATTCCAAGATTCCGTTATCCTTTCCGACCATTAGACCATCAAGGAATTTTTCTAGTACGCTAGGACTGAAAAACCAAATGAAATAAACCTTAAATGTTCTCAAACTCTCGGGGAAAATGTGTTTCAGTTTCAACAGGTATTCGTCAACATCCATGGCGTTAAAAACGTTGTATTGAGGACAATTTAAAGGATGTACCTTCTTAAAATCGAAACTTGGATGATAAATATGCAAGTATTCTAATTGTTGACATCCTTTAAATAACTCTTCGATCGTAAGGCTTTGATTAATCGTCACCGGTGCAATGAATTTCTTGAGATTATGACAATAGGTTGATAATAATTCTATCACCCTCTCAAGGTTATAATTTTGTAAACGTTTAAGCTGTAAAGTGTGAAGGGTTGTGCTCGAATATTGAAAGACGGGTTCAAGAATTTCCAAAGGTAAATCGTATTGTTTAACTATTATGGTATTTAATTTTTTAAACTCTCGGAACGGAGCTTGGATTTCGTCCTGATTCAATTGATCGATGAACCATTTTTTGATTACGATCCTCTCTAAATTCTCAAATATCGTCAACTGTTGAAGAAACTTTGTGTAAAAGGTCGGATCAAAATAGATGTGTTCGATGGTCAAGCTAATCAAGGACTTTCTTGCATGTGGGGAGGTGACAAGTCCATTCCAAACGACTTTAAATCCCTCAATATTTTGAGATTCTATGGAAAGGTTTTGTAACTTTGATTGAGCTTGCACAATCTTCACCAAATCCGTGTAATTCCCCAATTTGATGTGCTCCGTTTGACATATGATTAAAGATTGAATATTTTGACAAAGTCTCGAAATTGTTTTGAATTGGTCCGAATAATATTCATTATTCACCTTCAGGTTGTGAATTTGTGGTAACTTTGAGGATGCCCCATAAAGTCGAAAGATATTCAGATCATTCGCTGAAGTAATGTCTAGGCAGTCGATATACGCGGCTTGACTCAAGAAACTTCTACACAAGGCTTTGCTTAATTCTTTCTTCATCCTCTCACATGGAGTTTCGGCTTCAATCTTGGATTCACACCATTCCATGACGGTTAAAAATATGAGGTTAACCGGTATGCTCCTTATGTAAGCGGGGTAATTGAAGGTGACGGGTTGCGTCAAGGTTGAAGTAATTCGTAACCTCTGTTGGATTACATGCGGCAGGCATGCGATGTATGTGTTTATTAAAGCTATCTGTTGTTGATCGGGACTCTCAAAAGGGTTCCTCCATAATTCCGGTATTGCTGACATACACCATTGTTTGTTGACAAATACACAGGAATGTAAAGACCTTTGATCCTTCTCCAGGTGTTGGAAAATATTTGATAAACAAACGTAAGGTAAAGTGTAAGTTATGTCCCTCATCTTTTATTTGGAGTGATTCCCGGAAAGGAGTGATTGAAAAAAAAAATTTCATCATCAATCCGAGACCTATTTATAACAATTTCTCTGCACATCATCACATGACCGATTATGCTTTGGAATTCCGCGATATTTCCGTCCTTGTGTTCGAGAAAACGTCATTTTGCGCAGCAGCAAAACCTTTTTTTTTTTGTTTCCCAATTTATCGACAAAAAACAAAAAGAAAAAAAAAAAAAAGAAAAGGTTGAATCGAGAACCCTTTTTTCCTAAAATTATATGTCGGCCGAGAATTTTAAAATGGTTACTTTTGATTGGTGCTGACAACCCGACAACCCGGCAACCCGGAAATATGCCAAATATTTTTTTCGGGCCGAAAATACAGCGGTGTTACATGAACTTTATGCTGATGGATCCAATAACTCCAACAACTCGTTAACTGTACATGAATATTCGTATTCTAAACATTCTTAACCTAAATCAGAAAATTTCTTTGTAAATCTGTGATCAAAAGATCAAAGATAAAACAAATCTTGTAATTTGTACAACGTGATCTAGTGGAAATGTGCACAAAATTTTTTTATGTTATCGATCAATTTTAAATTAACTTGGAATTCAAAATCATCATCTATTCTAAAAAGAAAACTTATATTATTTAGATTCAATTCTGATTACAAACTTTATTATCTAGTTATTTGTATTGTATGCTAATCACGATTAAGCGCTCTATCTTTGCAATATATATATATATATATTTTTTTCTCGTCAATTGGTTCTTTGAATTTCATAAACTAATAAATTCTACACATCCTTGTTACCTTTCTTTAAAGCTAAAGACATTAATTGATCAAATTCTCCGGAATTCTGACACATTTTATAAAATAATGATTCATGATTTATCACCAAGTTATGAGGACTATCAAATTCCATTATGTTGCCTTGATCTATAAATTTAAATGTTAAATGTATACGTTAAAATGAAAAAAAAAATCATAAATAAACATTTAGAAAATCTACTTACCAAGTACTAATATTCTATCATAATCAATAACAGTTCTCAATCGATGCGCGATACATATGATGGTGCAATCCGTGAATTCGGTTCTTATCATATTTTGTATTTTTTCATCCATATCGAAATCAATACTAATAAACCAATTTCATCACAGTTAATAATGGTCTCATGATATCAAATTTCTCCGACGTAATTTACCTCGCAGTAGCTTCGTCCATTAAAATCACTTTATTTCTTCTCAACAAGGCTCTGGCCAAACACAACAATTGCCTTTGACCTTGACTAAAGTTTCTACCGCCTTCACTTACTGGTGTATCCAAATTTTTGAACACATTGATATTCTCATGGGTATATGAACCCCTACTTCCCCTCCTATTAATTGTTCCTAAGGATGAAGTATTTACTGCATCCAAAGCGGCCACTTGCTCTGAATCCGATGGTATTAAATGAACACGTTTCAACGAAGACATTATTTCAAGATCGTCGTACTGTGAAAACGCATCCAAATTTGAACGAATTGTTCCTATTAATTAAATTTTTTTTTTTTTTTTTGAAAAAAAAAGGAAAAAGAAGTTATTATAATATAAAAAAGTTTTTAACAAATCAAATGGAATCTTAAAGAAATTTACCTGTAAATAATATAGGATCCTGTGGTATAATAGTAATTCTTGATCTTAAATCCTCAACTCCAATTGAATTTATATCTATATCATCGATCAATATTTTTCCACTTGATGGTTCAATGAATCTAAATAACGATAATGCTATCGTTGATTTGCCTGACCCTGTCCTATAAAATAGCAAAAAAAATTTCAAGAAAAAGTTTATTATTCAAATAATCTCGAATTTATTTTTTTTTTTTAAAAAAACAAAAAAAAAATTATTTTTACCTTCCAACGATCCCAACTTTCTCACTACCTTTAATATTAAAACTAATATGATGTAAAACAGGTTCTAAATCTGGTGCATATTTAACCTCTAGATTTTCCACTTTAATTTTGCCATTATATGGCCAAGCGGCTGGAGGTCTTGGTGAAATTATAGCAGGTGCTTCTTGTGGTAATTCTGAAAACTCGCATACTCTTTCAACAGCATTTAAACTCATTTCCATTGAAGAATATCTCCTAATCGACCAAATTATTTGTTCTGTGAAGTTTAATGCAAATGACAATGATATTCCGACCAAGCCCGGATCTAACGAGTCTATATGATAGAGTAAGAAGATACCAGCAAAGAAAGCTACCAATGTACCAGTCAAACTGAAACGAACTGATAACCATCTGTTGACGAGCCACATATTAAAAAACGCACGATGATTTGAATCAATCCTTAAATTCAAATCGAAATTATTTGTTAAAATAAAAAGTTCACAATTAAGGTTGTATATCAATAATGGAATAAATTCAATAACATACTTATCAAACATATCTTGCATGAATATCTTAGTAGCACCGTATGCTCTAATTGTTGAAATACCACTAAAGTATAAAATATAAAGATATGTTTATATGTTTAATAAATAATAAATTAAAAAATGTCTTGATCTAATAATTCTTACATTAGAGTTTCTGTAAAATGTGAATACAGGGGTGATCTCGTAACAGAATCCAATCTCTTACACTCTCGCGAAGCCTTAATATATAACGATCCAACAAGTAAATAGATAATGCCTATCAAAACATAGAGTGGCAAGTTAGAAGGTGGCGTTGTAAAACTTTAAATCATGGGATATTAAAAATATACGTTGAACATACAAAATATAATCGCGGCAATAAGGAATTCTACAAATGAATTAAATATAGTAAGGAAAATGTTTCTTAATATATTATATGTATGTATATAATTTACCTTTTGTAATGGATGTTATGACAAAAATAGTTGTAATTGCCATAATAGCCTATTAATAATAAGAACAATTTTATTAGGAATCAGGAATTGAAGAGAAATCCAAACCCCTTTTTAAGGGTAAAAGGCTCACATAAGTTAAAAACGTGGAGAATTCGGCTAGATAAATAAATTAATACAAAATTAATAATATTCGGACAACTAAAAATCTATAAAAGATTAAAGTGGTAATCATTCTAAATACCTATTAATTTACTATCAATAGTTTCAAAATCCTTACTGAACCTATTAAGAATTCTTCCAACGGGAGTAGTATCAAAAAATCTAAGTGGAGCTCTTAAAACTTGATTAAGCAAAATTTTATATAATTTTCTTGAAGCTCTCAAACTTCCGTAATATAGTAAGGTAAACCTCGCAACTCCAAAGATACTAGATGAAAGTGAGATTAATATATAAATGTTCAAATAATAGTCAATACTATGTGTATCATTCTGAGCATCATTATCGTCATTAAAATTTAATGGGAGGATTCGTGATGATAAACTCCTTCCCTGTCGATCAAATGAATATGTTGAAACCATTGCTGGAATTAAGGAAGAAATCGATGTTACATTATCAATAATATGCGAAGTATTAATTGAGATATAACTATTGCCACTCTCTTCCAGATTTGCTTGTGACCATACTTTAAGCCACCAACTTTCCATAATTTGAGTTGTTCTAGTTATAATATAAAGTATTGCAACTAAAGACCAAAATATTATGTGTCCATTAGCACGGACATAAGTCTTATATATTCTAAATCTAACAGCTCCAGTCGGACGTGCTAAAGAATCAGTTTATGTGTGTTGAATTAACCATTTAAAAGGAATCAAAAAACAGAACAAAAAAAACCCATGAATTACCTTCTTCTTCAACGAGAACTTTTGGTTTTGTAGTACTGGAAAATTTCTTCTTATTTTTTTGAACATCACCCAAATTAACTTCATTTTCAACATTTCCCACAGATAAATTAGCTGATGATTCAGATACATGCAGCTTGTCTGCATCATCTTTCACTACATTTTCTGCTGCTAGTTCTGCTGAATCCTTGACAAATTCGGACCTGCTATCGGCTTCTTCTAATATGGCAGCCAATTTACCGGAACTCCTTAATTCTGATACGGCTCCTGCCACAGTTACTTTACCGTTATCAATAGTGACCTTTATTTAATTGAAAACGATTAGGCTCATTCGGCAAAATGATGAGGAACTTTGGTAATTAGAAACAAAAGATGCAAATTATACCAAGTATGAGGCTTCTTTCAAACATAATCTGACATGGTGTGTAACTAAAATTATTGTTCGCCCTTTCATTAAAGTGCCTGAGAAACACTCAATCATCAAATGTTTAGCAGTATGTGCATCAACTGCGCTCAAAACATCATCCATTAAGATATTCTTTGCTCGAGAATAGACTGCTCTAAATTATTTAAATATTAGAGGCACAATTATGTTTAAATAAGGTGTCATTATCACGAATTAATATGAAAGTTTATAAATCATGCCAAGCAAAAACAAAAAAAAAAAACCTTGCTAGAGCGACTCTTTGTTTCTGTCCTCCTGAAAGCGTGATTCCTTTTTCTCCGATCTCTGTCATGTCACCATCTTCCAAAATCTCTAAATCCTTTTCTAAAGAACACACTCTAATCACTTCCGCATATCGGTCCTCAACATAAGGAAGGCTGAAAATGATGTTTGATCTAATAGATGCATTTTGAAGCCAAGCTTGTTGGGCAACTAGTGCGACACTATTTGATAATATCCAATTTGATGGGTTAAGATCAGAATTTATAGGACTTGTTGGAGATTTTGGACAATAAACTTCTCCACTTATCACATGAGTTTCTTTCAATTAAACACAAGATTAATACTTATACATTAAATATGACAAATCCAAAAAAAAAAAAAAATTTAAATGATATAATTACCTCCAAGAAGCGACATTAATATTAAGGTCTAATAAATAATAAGGATTAACTAAATATATTTAAATTTTCTCGAACATTATAATTTACCAATTATCGTGACTCTTACCTTTCCTGACCCCGTTGGCCCACCTGAAAATTTAATATTTCATATATTGAGAAGTCCTCAACAAGTAAATAAGAATGCATCATGAAATAATTTCACAGAACTCACATATCAAACTTAGTTCTCCGATGGGAAATTCTAAATTCAATTTTTCCATTCTAAACAGTGGTTCAGATTCGGTGTCATCTACACTATCTTTAGGTTGATTCCAAGTAATAGTAGCATTCTCAAAACCAACTTTACTCTCCTGTCCTAATACATTCTCTCCATCCTCTAAGTCTACTTCAAGTTTATTTTTAATCTCTTCCTCATTCAAGAACTTTTCAATTCTCTTTATACTAGTATAAGCTTGTGATCCGTCCGTGAATACTTCAGGCAAAACATTAAAAGCAAATCTTAATTCATGGAATATTGAGAGAGAGGTAAAGGCTACAGATGCTGTTAATTCATGTCCTTGGATCTTGGTATAGATGTAAAAAGATGATATTGTTACCAACACGGGAGAAACGATCCAAACAAAATCGAATACTGTAAGATGAATAAAAGTGTTGCGGAGTTGCTTAAGCTCTGCATTGCGCGATTCTGAAAAAAGGGTGGCAAATAATTTAAATAATGAATTCATAAAAAAAAAAGAAAGGGAAAAAATTTCTAATGTTCAATAATTTACCTAGTACACGATTTTCCCAATTTCTTTCCCAAGCGTAAAATTTAATCATACGAATTCCTTGCAATACCTATCACACATAATGATTGTTAATTAAATGAAATAAATGGAACAAATCCCCCCTTTTTTTTTTAAAAAAAAAAACTTACTTCATTCATTAGATCAACTCTTCGATCCCTTACTTTCATCAGTTTATCCTGAGTTTTATTATAATACTTTGCGGTTTGATGATTAATTGGCAGTGTGAAGATCATAATCAATAGCCCATATAAACAACTACTACCCAATAGAATATACAAAAAGTAAAGTCCCACAAACAACTCAATAGGACAATCAATAACAGTATTCCACCAAGTTGCAAATACTGAAATTCTATTGGAATCTACTGCCATCAAATTTGTAATTTTTCCTATTGTAGCATTTTGTTCTAAATCTGATTCATCATCATCATCATCATCATCTGAATCAACATCATTTTTTCCGGAAATTTTGTCATTTGATTTCTCATCATCCTTCTTAAGTGCCGAAGTTACGTTAGAACCATATCTCTTCAAAGCTTTTGAATAAATTTCAGCATTGAGTTGTCCTTTTATGGCAACTTGCAACATGCTTGAAGACCAGTACCAATTCTGTGATATCGACAATTGTAAGACAATATTTGAAATAAGCATTCCAAATATATAAATGAAACCCCATTCCAATGTTTCACCAGATTCATGTTTTTCTTTATAGTTTTGAAAGAATTCGATAAATCGATAAAGAAATGCATAAGGTGCATAATAAAGTACCGATACAATTATGACATAGAAACTTTGGATCAATATATATTTTCTATTTGTTCTCACTAAACGATATAAAAGAGAATGATTTCGCCATCTTTTAAATTTATTATATAGTGTGGAAGCTCTTAATGCATAAGGTAATTGATCGAAATCGGTATCATTGAATGAAGGCTGAGAATATGCTTTACGAATTAATTGATTTACTGTGCTAAACATCATAAAATCCCATAATGAACTGTATTCTGCAGCGTAAACTGGTCGATTGTTGTTTAATAATGGAGGACCTCGAGGCGTTTTGATAGCAATTGCCGCTGATATAAAAGATAAAATGAAATTCGCCAAGGAAAGTAAAATTTCGATTTGTTTCGTTTTAGGAAAGGGTATAGAATGAGGATAATAGTATAAAGCAATTCGAATTTGTAATAATGATGAGATTATAGCGGTAATATAAAATACTGTCAAGTGGCAATTTATAATCCATCCCCACTTTCTTGATCCTGTTGTTATACTTATTGATGTCAAAATCAAAGCGTAAAACTAAGGAATTGAAAAGTCAATGAAGATTATAAATAAATAAAAAAAATTAATTAATTAATTAATTAATTAAAATTAAAATTTTATTTACCCAACACAAAGTCATTAATCCGGCATTTAAAACGTATTTATCATCATCATCATTTTCATATCTCCAATAAAATAAAAATCCATGTAGTCCAATTTGCATAAAAGTGATTACAATCTTTATTACGTCTCTTGTTACAGTTGAAAAACGTGTACTACCAAGTGGAACATCACCGGTATTTGTACTTGATAATTCTTGATATCTAATTTTTTTACAACTTTTGATTCCTTGAAAAAATAAAATTATTGAACTAAATAAAATTATTATGGTAGGCGCAGGAATGATTTCGATTAATGTAGCCATCAGGAAATTAGAAAAATGACGGAAAAATTATTTCTTTTTTTTTCAAAAAAAAAAAGGTTTTATATACGAATGTCAGTCACACAATGATTCAAACGTTATCGTCAGATCCGCATGTTGATCTATCAATCAAATAACTAGATTTATATAGTAATTTTACCAAAAGATAGATGATTATGCGGGAATTAAACATGTTTATCGATTTAGATCATAATAATCTTTGGTATTCCAAAATTTTCATGTCGCATTCAACTTTCTTCAAACACCGAAGAGAAGAAAATTAAAAGATAACATTGATAAAATTAACAATGTGATCTTAACAATTTGAAATTTATTTGACTCGTGCTAAGGACAACAATCATAATTATGAATTTGCTAGATTTTTATTTTTTGTGCAACATCTTTTGTCGATTGAAAAACTGTCGGTGCATGGTCTATCAAATTTGAGCGCACCGATATTCGTCTAAACTGTTCAAAGGAATTCGTTAAATTATCCCTTTAGGATTAAACAAAGCCAAATTTTTATTTGTTGTCCCATGGTCGGATGAATTGATGATTCGGTTCTCTTTTTGGTTTCACGAAATTTATAACATTATATTAATAAATTAAATATGTCTTTATTAATTACTGTTTCACGTCATTATATTCTCAGATAAAGAATATATCTGTCCATTGACGACATTTCGTGATCATCTTGTTCTCTTTTCACATTTCTTTCAAAATATAATTATGAATGATTTATTTTATGATGTCTAAATCACGATATTTAAGTGTCTCGATGTCAGCTAATCTCATTTGGATAAGCTTCTGTTTTAATTTTATTAATTTCATCTTGAAAAGTACACCGATACATCCATTGTACATTTCCTTGTATTTGATAGCTTGTGAATATAGTATGAATAACAATGTTGAAAAATAGTGATTAAGGATTAAGTCAAACCTGTGATAAACCAGATAAACCAGATGGGCAAAATGGGAGAAACTGAAAATATAAATTTATTTTTCGGACCGAATTACATCCGAATTTAGCATCAATTTATTTTTGGTTTTCCAGCAGTACAAATTACATTGACTAGTGATAAAATGTGAATGTTAACGAAAGAAGGTGTTACTCATTTGTATAAAGTTTAAATATGTCAATGGCCCATACCATGTTTTTATCATCAAAGAGAGATTGAAGAGTCAAAATGCAAAAGTATGAGGAATAAAAGTTGGAGGGCTCCAGCGGGAATTGAACCCACGACCTCTCGCACCCAAAGCGAGAATCATACTACTAGACCATGGAGCCATGAACATTAACGAATTTGACGAATTTTAATTATTTGAAATTGATATTGTATTTTCTTTTTGTTTTTTGGATGCAGCAATTTCAAAATTCGGGTCAATTTGCAAAAATTTGGTAACTTAATTGCTAATCCGCAGAGTACAATGGCACGGTTTGAAGTTAAAACTTTATTATTTTATTTGAGAGATTAAATTGAACAAGAATTTTCATTCCGGTATTAAAATCTTAATATAATTTTTTTTTTATAAAGAAAAAATAAAAGTTATTAATTGTGAAATAAAATTAATTTTTTTTTTTTTTGTAAAATAAATAAATATAAAATAAATAAATTAATTAAAAATTAAACAAGATAAGGACATATCGAAATCTACCATCTTGATATTATATTTTCAGTTCTTTGATTATCATCATCATATAATGCTCGCCTTGTGCTAATAATCTCTTTTATAAAATCATTTGTAGATTTTGAAGAACATTCTGAAGGAGCGGTAATGAAGTAATCCGCTTCTATACAAACTAATTTATCTAATATATTCACGATTCCCGTTCCTTTAAATTCTTCATGGTTTCCTTTCTCTTGTCTGATTGCATTGAAAGCATCAAAGGAGTGCCATGTATTCATGTTGACTGTCGAATTTATTAAGTTAATTGCTCGACGATGATCCTTGGTTATATGACGAAACGATGCAAAATCCGATGAGATCGGATAATCTGTCGATAAATATACATTATTTAAATTATAATTTTCCCTTAAATCTTTTAAGGCGTAGACTAGCTTTTCAGCACAATCCGATAAAATGGTCGAATCTTTTATGTCAATCATATTCCAAGAGATGGCTATAAAAGATTTTAAAGCCATTTTAATTTTCCAAACTTCTTGATAAATATGTTGTGAATATGAGTACTTTATAGTAATGGGGTGAAAGGTTTCTCGTTGAATATCATTATTGATTAATAAGATTTCCGAATTGGATCCTTCTAATTTTTTAATTAAAGATTTTAAAAGTTTTTTACCATTAAACGAGTTTAATAATAATCCCGATTTAAAGATGATTTTTTCGAATGACGTAAAGTTACTATTAAAGTTCATTTTAAAGTTTTCAAGGCAATTGGTACGTTTAACCGATCGATAATTTAATTTCATATTTTCTATGTTATGACCTTCATCAACAGAGGACGATGATGATGTGAAATGTAAGTAATGAAAATTCGGTTTCTTGAACTTTTCTCTCGTCCAATTTTCAAAGTGCTCTTGTGAGATGATTGATAGCCTATGAAATTTCTTTCGCAAATACTCGACATTATAATAAAATTCAAAAGGAAATTTCTTACACGAATCAAGTTGTGATTGTCCCACATTGGTTAAAACGAGCGTACGATTTAATTGAATCGCCAAATAAGCGAACGTGCTTAAAAATTCAATGTTTGAACTTCCTGAATTTGAATATATGAATAAAAATTGACATTGTGAATTTTGGCAATACTTTTGATTAACTTGGATGTCCGAATTGGTCATTTCGGATTTCACGATATCGTTTTTCCATCCCTTCTTATCCTGAGAAGAAAACGGAATCTAGTTAAAGAAAAAAAAATGTTGTCGAGCGAGAAGGAGAATTCATAATTCGATATGTCGTATATTTACCTCTAACAAACGCGGCTGAAAATCCGAATATTGCAATAAATGCCCATCAAAAATCATGAACAACAAATAATTTGTTGCGATAAACACGAGAATTAAAAACAATGTAAAAGGTTTCATTAATTCGTGAACTGTGAAATATAATGGATTGCGATTCATGATCAGCATTAATTATCATAAATCCTAAAAGGGAGTTTTTTATTTCTTTTACTTTTTATAATTTTTATAAAAAAAAGGATGAACGTTTAATAAAATCTGTTTAATTTATATTTGCTTCTCGTGTTACTAGAATAAAAAATTTTAAAGAACTTGATTGGACGATTTAAACCACTTTTAGATAAGTGAAATAAGACTAAAATATTAAATATAGAACAATGCACGAATTGTTTTTAAGCAATTTTTCTACTAAAAAGTAAGGCTTAAGGCACATATCAAAAAACGTTAGAATAAATTTCAAAAATTAAATGTGATATCTTTATTCCTTTTGTTTACATCATGAGACACATTGTTTCTGATGTTGTCATGTAAACACAAAAACAAATCGTAGAGAGAAAGTGGTAAATTTTAATAGTTTCGACGGTTTCTTTGATGATAAAATTTTTATATCATCGGACAAGCATAAATACCATTTCACATGTTTATCCCAATATTGTAATTAATGATGTAATATCCACGATCTGCTGATTCCTTGTGAAACGAACATTGTTTCATTTGCTATTTTCGTTATTTATAAAATTTTCTTGGCGTAAACTGCCTAATAATAAATCAAAAAATCATTTATTGATCATACCATCCTTCAAGTCGAATGGATTAATAATTTATATAATCAAAAAATTTATATATATATTTTTACTTGCCTACTCATCAATATAATCGCCGGTCATGTAACATTTGATTTCTGCCGGGTGAAAACGTCAAAGTCGGAAATTCGGTAACATGTCGGACAAGTGGGTTACACTCGCGAACGGAAGTCAAATAGTGAATACATCAACCGTCTTTCACTTAGGCTCCTTTACTAATAAAATATGGAAACTTGAAAATTATTAAATTATTCAAGGTTAATAATTTTTAATCGTCAATCATCAAAATCATTAGGAATAAATAGTATAAGAATTAAGTGAGAGATTACTTCTAGCTGTACAGAAAATATTATTATTTGACTTATTTATTTAATTATATATATATGTATATATTTTTTTAAAATAAAAAAAAAGAAACCTATTATTTGTTGACGAAATGCTTGATTTTGTTGGTTTCTCCTACAATAGGTATTAAAGATTTTGCTTTTTGATAAAGTTCCATGGAAATATGACCATCTATAAGCGAACTTTTAAATCTCATGATTCCGACCCTCTTTAAATTTCGATTTTTTTCGGCATAAGAAACAATTTCTTTCAAATAATCATCATCCAATGAGATGTACACATCTAATTCTTGAATTGGAACCGAAAGTACTTCATAAAATTTTTTATAACCAGAAAGGTCAAGTAAGAATGAAATTCCAAGGCATTTCAAGCTAGGAGGAATGGTCCTAGCCAATTGAGACAATTGATTAGTAGATTCCGGTGATATAGGGTCTTCATACCTTCCGGATTCTATGAGGATTAAGGTTTCAAGGGATTTTAATAAAGGAAATAATTCATATAATTTAACCAAAGCAAAAGTTGAAATTTTTAAAGATAAATGAGTCAAATTATTCGGACAATGTGATTTTAGAAAAGAGATTGTTCTATAAGTTACATATTCCATCGTGAGTGATTCTAATTTATGTCTTGATAAATTGATCAAAATTGCCATCGCATCCTCAAAGTTTTGCGGATTCCTTTCCATATCAATTTGATAGGCGAGTAAATTTTTGATGTGAATTGGTGGTAAAGATATGTTTGGATTTAAAAATTCACCTAATTTTTCTACTTCAAAATATTCCGTCAATTCAAGAGTTTCTAATTTAACGCATTCATGTAATATGGGTAATAAAGTATGAAAATTGCTCAATTCCAAAATTCTGAGAAATTTTAAAGAATTCGCCTGACTTTTAATTGAATGAATAAATGAATAACCGATATACTCATTTACTTGAAGTAAATAAAGGTTCCTCTGAGATTCAATTAATTTTGTTAAAGATTCGCTAACTTTGAAAGTATTCGTTGAATCAAAGAAGATATCAATAATTAATTCTTGAATGTTTTGAGAATAATTTGAAAGTTGAATGAAAAATCTTGAAATTTTATCCCCAAACGAACCATCGATATCAAACTCCCAACCAAAATATTTTAATTCTAACTTTTCTAAATTCAATAAAACATTTTCAATATTATTAAAAGTCAAGATCTTTTGAAAGATTGTGTATTCGTGAGATTTTTCATCATCATGACATTTATCATCATGATTTAAATTTAAAATTTTAAGATGTTTGGAACGGGAAAAGATCAAATTTCCAATTATTTGAAATAAAGAAACGTGCATGTTAACATTAATATCATCACAACGAATTTTTGTCCATTTTTTTATCGCATTTTCAAAATTTTGATAATCGAACCCGTTGATGTATGTTGCGTAATTAAATAATGACGGTTTCCTTTCAGGTAAATCGTTCAATTCTGCCCTTAACCTTTGTTTCTCCCCTTCATCTAGACATGTTATTAATGTATCAATGACTATATGTGATTTGCTTCCGTTTTCTTTTTCAAAAGGTCGAGTCCATAGTAAGGGAGCCGCAAGTTGACACCAGGTACGATCAACATATAAACAATAATAAAGTGTCTTCTTGTCATCGCGAAGAAACTCTAACATGTCACTTATACAATCATAAGGAAGTTTTGAAATCATTTGTATTAATTTTTTATTATTGAAAAGATTTACTTTCAACTAATTAAATAAGTTTTTTTTTTTTTTTTTTTCTGGATTTTTAGAGGAATGAAAAAGAAGAATGAATTAGTAAAGTATTTTTATTTAGTTCACTTTTATAATAATGATAATAAAACGCCGTATCATTCCTTAAAAAGAAATTCGAGCTACAAATGAGATCACAACGCCGCGATCTTCCATGATGACGTAATGCACTATCATGAGATAAACTAAAGTTCCAACCTTCTTTTTTTTCTTTTTCTTTTTTTTTTTTAAAAAAAAAAAAATACTTCCAGTATTTTATTTATTTTATCTCAATTAAAAAATTATTTCAAAGAAAATTTCATGTCGTGGTCCCTTTACAATCAATATCTTCCCATTTGATAATTGATGATTTGTCGATCAAATTACGTTTTTGCCAAAATTAGAATTTTATTTGTTTCCAATTTACAATTCCCTCACCTTTTGTTTTTTGTTTTTTCAAAAGACAACACCATTGATTCATAGTTTGCAAAATGCCAAATTCATGATGATGTTTTGGACCACGCAAAGTCCTGATCTAAACAACCCATTGAACCCTCCGAAGACCATGAATTTCTTTTCACCACGATTTTATACAACAAAGAGCTCGAGTAGTTATTTTGAATAGATCAACTATTGATTAGTTATATTAAGGTTTTGAGTAATTAAAAATAAAAAAAAAAATACCTTTTTTGTATGATCGGCATCTGTATCAAATATATTTGTAAATATTTGTTTTCTTTCATATCCCATGATTCGTCTATCAAAATGTCGCTTGGGATCACAAACTCTATATAATATCGTAAATTATTGTAGTCATCAATTTATTGACTTTAGATCCAAATTTGATTAGATTATTCTAAATAATATCAAAGATATTAAATAACTATTAATTAATAAATGCTATTGTACTCTGTTTTAACGGATTAAAATCGTTACATGATGTAATAAATTATATAATAGGAATATGAAATATGCAAATAAAATTTCATTTCTAAAACCGGTTCTTCTTAGAATATTATTGAATTTCATAGGATCAGTTTCTTAACAATGAATATTTTATTATTAGTTGTTTTTAATATTACAATATTAGAATAAAGTGTCAGTATTCTACTAGCAAAACTCCTTGAATAGCAAGGATTCACTATGGTACTAATTTCGCATAATGTACTAATAAAAGCCTATATTAATTAAATGGTAGTCAAAATATATCATATAGATTTATTATTTAAAAAATAATAAAAACTAAGTCCAAATTTTGAAGCCTGGCCCGGACCTCTACTATTTTAATAACTAATTTCCTAAAACGGAAATTAATTATTAAAATATTAATACTTAGCTGATATACTTATTTAATAAAATTTTTATAACTTTTTTATAATTTTCTAATCTTTATAAATTGTTTAAAATGTCTAATATTATATTTTTAATGTCTTTAAATAATAATTTTTATTTACAGAATTAGTTAATATTATTAAAATCTTTAAAATTTTAATTTAAATTATAATTTTATATAAGAATATTATATATATTTACATTTATAATATATTTATTTTAACTTTTACAATCTTACAAATTGTAATAATTATATTATATTATATATTATATGAAAGAAAATCTATTTTATTAATATTTATTCATATTAAATAATAATTGCCAATTTTTTTATTTTTATTTAAATTATGTTATAAAATAATAACTTAATTAGTATATTATTAATTAAATATCAAAATTTTTATAGAAAATTTTTAAGATTTAAGAATTAATATAAATATAATATTAGTAATTATGAAAAATAAAATATAACTTATTAGATTTATTATTATTAAATCAAATAATTGTAAAATTATATTTCTATAATTAATAAATAAATAAATATTTTAATAAATTTTAAAAATATTCTAAATTATATATATTAGTTATTATTATAAATTTTTTTATAATGCTTTATTGATTAAATAAAAATTAATTATTTTTTTTTCTAATTAGATAATATATAATTTATATAAATTTTATATTTACTAATAACATTTATTTATTAATACTCAAAAAATTATTAACATTTAATATAAATCATTTTAAATTATTATAATTATAGAATATTAAATATCTTTATATATTTTTATATATTAAATATAAATTTTACTAAATATAATTAAAAAGTATAGAATTAGTATAATTATTCTGTAAATATAGAAAACAGTTAATAAAAAAAAGAGAAAATCTACAAATTATGAATAATTTAGTTAATAAACTAGTTTTATTTACATGACTATGATTAGAAAAGTGAACTAATAAAAAAAATTTTTAATTAAAAAAAGATTTTCCCTTTTCTACTGATCATCTCCTATATAGTAAAAGATTATATACAATCTATACTAAATTTTCTAAATTAATATAAAATTAATTTCTTTTATTACATTTATATTTTAAACTTAATAATAATTTTTAATTAGTTCAAAATAAATAAAAAATTATATATATTTATACTACTCAATAATTAAGTTAAATTTAAAGATAGCATTTCAATTAGTTATAACAGGTAACAAATAAGCATCACAATATTGCAATTCGTTACAATATTATTAAAAATTTAAGCTGTAATAAGTAACAAATAAGCATCATAATATTGCAACGCTATCTTTAATTAAGTTAGTATTATTAGCAATAATATATATTTTTTATATCTTAAATAAGATTGTTTATTTAAATTTAACAAATATCTAAATTTTTAATTTATTAAATTTTATTAAAATTTAGATATAGTTTTACTATTTTATAAATTTAAAATAATTTTATATTTTTTTTAAATTTTACAGATTTTTAATATATTTTATTAAATTTATTTTTTATTATTTAAATAATTTATTAATCTTTTAAATTTTATTTAATAATCTTAAATTTAATATTTTAAAAATATATTATATTATATTTTAAATTATTTTATATTAAGTATTAATATTTCAAATTATATTTAAACAATATTTTATGATAATATTACAATTAATATAGTATAATTAAGAATAAATTCATTATTAAATTAATTTAAATTAGATCTAATTAAAAAATTCATATTAAAAAATTTATGTAATTGTAAAATTAATCAATATTAATTCAATATTAATAGACAAATTTAAAATATTTTATATTACTTTATATAAATAATATATTATAATAGAAAAATAATTGATTGAAAATCAGTTAACCTAACAAAATATACATAATTAAAATTTATATTAATACATCATATTAAATAATAACAATAATAAAAATAAAATAAATAAATAAAATAAATATTATGTAAAAAAACATAAAAAATACTAAAACTTTCTTTTTTATTATTAATTGATTAATATTATTAATCAATTTATATTATATTAATATTATATATATAGTAAATAGAATAATAGTAGAACTTAATTAACAACAGAAAATTCAATTTAGATTTATCAAAAATAAGATAAATACTAACATATTATATATAAACAAATATAATTATATTGAATTATTTTTTAATAAAATCTTAATACTTATCTTAAATTATATACTATTTACTAAATTAACATTTTTATTTATATAACCTTTAGAGATTTTTTAAAATATTGATTTGTACTAAATTTTTTGTTAATTTACATAAATATTAATTTTTAATTGTTAGTATTATAAAATAATAATATAAATAAATAATATACTATTTAATCTAAATTATAATATTATAATTTGAGTATTGCTTTATAATCTGAATACAATTAACTCTTATTATAACAAATTATTTGTCTAAATTGATTTAATCTTTATTATAAAAAAATTTATTATCATTATAATGAATTATTCAATATATATATAATGAATAATTTATTATAATAATAATATTATTTAATTAAATTAATTAAAATAATTTAAGTAATCATATAATAATAAGTTAAAATAATTTTTTAATTTTTTATTAATTAAATTTTTTTTAAATATAATATTTATAATATAAAAGTTATTAAATATTCTTTATTATAATTATTAAATAAATTTTTTTTTTATTTATTAAAAAGAATTTTGTAATAATTATTTATCATTTTTTTTATTTTTTTTTATTTTTAATTTTAAATGAAAGGATATTTTTTTGATTTTTTTGTTTTTTTTTGATTTTTTATTTTTTGAAAACTAATAAGTTGATTTTCTTCTTCTTGAAATAGGTAAACTTCTTTAAGAATATTTATTAACATTCTTTTTTTTCTCTTTTTTAGGATTGATTTTTTTAGATCTTGAGAATTAATTAGTAAATTGATTTTCTTCTTCAAATAGGTATTAAGTTTCTTTAAAATTATTTATTAATGTTTTTTTATTTTTTTTTTAATACTATTCTTTTTTGATTTTTGATAAATTAAATTTTTCTTTTTGAGATACATAAGTTTCTCTAAAAATGTTTACTAATATTTTTTTTTTAATTTTAGAATTAACTATCTTTAAATTTTGAAAATTAACTGATAAATTTAATTTTTTTTTCTTAGAATAAATAGACTTTTTTAAAATATTTACTAATATTCTTTTTTTATTCTTTTTTTATAAACTGATTCTTTCTAAAGTAATATTTATTATTCAAATTTTTATTGTATTAAAAAATTTGTTATAAATAAATTTGTTAAAAAAAAAACATTTTATATATATAATTTTATAAATTTCTTTATATATCATTATATAATAAAATTGGTATAATAAAGTATTTTAATATAGAAAAATCTGTATTATACCAAAAATTCATTATATTGTAAAATTTATTATATTAAAATCATTGTAATAAAATTGATTGTAATATCTAAATTATGATATTTAAAATGAAAAATATAAATGATAGACTTTATTTTAATATAGTATTAAAATTAGATTCTTTTAAATATAAAATTAACTAAGTTATATTAGAAAAAAAAGCAGTGAAGTTTATTAATTTAATAGATTAGGCAGTTATTAAAATTCTAATTCTTTATATTATTTATTAATTTTCTATTATATTCATTAAATACTTTAAATTATAATATAAAGTTTAATTTTTTCTTAAGATTTTAACTAAGCTAATAATAGAAATTAACAAAAAAATTATAAATTTAATTCTTTAGTATATATTAAATATAATTATAGAAATAAAAAGCTTAATAAGTATATTTAAAACTTGTAAGCATATTTAATATAAAAGTAAGAAAGAAACTTTGAATAATTTTAATATTAAATATATACTATAACAATACAAAAA
>CAJVPP010001196.1:0-21905 GCA_910592005.1 Funneliformis mosseae | reverse complement strand
TAAAACTTAAATTTTTTATTTATGTTAACTGCTAATATTAAAGTAGTCTTAATCTCATACTTCTAACTAATAACTGAGCATTATCAGATAGAGTATCAGCTTAAATGATAGTAAATATTTCAAGTTCTGATAATAATAATCTAAAGATATATAAATAAAATAATTTTATTTTCATCTTACTTTATTAATATTTTCTTTTTTCTGTTTTAAATAATTAATTAATATTTATAAAATAATAAATATATATTTATATATAATTATATTATCATTTTTACTATATAAAAAAATATTCTTTTTTATCTTTTTTTCTCTCTTTCCTATAATTAATTAATTAGTTCATTTATACAAATTTTTTTAATAATAAATATATAAAATAAAAAATAATAAATTAATAATAATAGATAAATAAATAAATAAATAACATTTAAAAAAATCTTTTTCATATTAATTTAATCAACATTACCATTAATCTAATATTAATCTTTTTTTTTCAGATTTTTAATTCTCTATATTTATTTATTATAAAAAATAAATAGCAAATAGGATGAGTGTTAAAAAAAGAGATCAAATCAAAAAAATTTTCAAAAAATTATTTTTAAGTGAAATTAAATCTAATCTTTTATCTAATTTAAAACTCCCATTATTTAAAAAAATAATTTTTTGATGATTTGGTCACTTTTCCCAATACTCATTCTAAATAATAAACTAATTAATTATCTCACTATTAACTTTAATAATAATAAAAAAAAAAATTAGTACTAATCTGATAATTTATAAGAAAAATCAAATAAAAAGAATAATAAAAAAAAATTTTTAACTATACTTTATACTTTACCTTTACTAGCAAATTATTATCACTTTATTTATTTATTTTTTTTAATAAAAAAATTAATAATAACAAAAAACTAAAAAATTATCTATCATATTATTGTTTTAAATCTGTAATCTTTATCTAATCAAACAAGTGAAAAAAAAAAAAATTAATAAAATTAGTAATGATCTAATATATATAATCTATACTACATAAATATATCATATAAAAATACAATTTATCTATTTTAACTATCTCTAATAACCTATCAAATACACTGAATCTAATGTATCTAGAAGAATCATATTAAATTATTAATAATTTAAATAATAATATTACTTTTTATATTTTTATATTCTGACTTATAATTCTGAAAACTAATTAAAAAATTTTAACATACACTATTTGAAAATAAGTTTGCGTAGTTTTGAAAAAATAGTAAATAAATTTATGCAGTTTTAAAAAAATAGCTTATTATCATTTTTTTTTTTTAACAAAATATTAATATTTAGTTTGCCAACTATTATTGACAATACATGCTTCTATTATTTAAGGTATATTATTAATTAATTTTAGATAAGTTTCTTGTGAAATTTTTTTCTATTCTTTTTTTAGTTACATTTCTAAATCTACAAGATTTTTAGACAGATCTGAATGGTTACATAACGAACGTTCAAGATGATCTTAAAGTTACTTAATTGGATTTAAATCTGAAGATTGAGCAGACTAATTAATTAATATTTTAATTTTTTTTTAGCAATCTATGCTTTGATATTATTAGCTGTATAAATGAATACATTATTATAAAGGTATGCTTTAGTGAAATCTGTTTAATTTATTATGTGATCTGATCAAAAAATGGATCATTCAGATTATGAATGAATAGATTATAAATACTCTGAATAGATCTATTGAATAATATTAGATTGATTAGATGTTATATAAATAATTAGATTTATTAGATAATCCAGTTATTTTATTTTATTTTATTTTTTTTAAAAAAAAACTTTTCTTTTTTTCTTTAGAATCAGATATGAATATGGACTTGAACTTCAGAATTTAATTGAACAGCTTGAATTAAAAGATATGTTAGAATGAGAGGTAAATTTGGTTTTTTTTTGGAATGTTACTAACATTTTTTTCTTTCTTTTCTTTAGGAGATGCCTTCTTGAATTTAAATTTTAGCTTAGGTTATAAAAGTAAGTTAGGTGTGAGTTTTTTTTATTTTTCTTTGTCTTTCTTTGTTCTTGAAACACTATTAATGTTTCTTTTGTTTCTTTTCTTTAGGGAACATCTTCCTGGACCTAAATTTTGGCTGAGCTATAAAAATAAGTTAGTGTTTTTATTTTTTCTTTGTTATTAGAAATGTCATTAACATTCCTTTTGCTTCTTTTCTTTAAAGGACATCTTCTTGAACTTGGATTTCAGCTTGAACTGTGAAGGTAAGTGATGTAAGGGTATTGTTTTTATTTCTTTTTTGTCTTTGGAATGCTATTAATATTTCATTTACTTCTTTTTTTTAGGAGGTGCTTTCCTAGACCTGGATTTTAGCTTAAGTTATAAAGGTAAGATAATGTAGAATTATTTTTTTTCTTTATTTTTAAAACATCATTAACAACTTTTTTGCTAATTTTCTTATAGAATTTTTTGTTTTTCTTTGTCTTTGAAATGCTATTAATGTTCTTTTTGCTTCTTTTTTTTAGGAATGCTATCTGGATCTGAATTTTGGTTTGGGTCATAAAGATAAGTTGTGATAGGTTTTTAATAGAAGGTTTACTTAATCCATTTAAGAGGTCAGCAAAATTATTACCTTTTAGAATATTGTATTTGACTAAAAGTTTAGATAATCTGTTAGTGATAATTTTAATTACTTTTTTTCTAACTGTTTTTAATAATATAATAAATTTTGTTTTTATAATATTATAATAATATTTTAGGTTTTAGTATTACAGTTAACGACCAAAATTATATGAACATTTTAATTTGTTAAAATTAGGTATACCTTCACGTGATTACATAATAAAAATAATACATCATTTTTTACTTATAATGATAAACAATACCCCATACATTTTCTCTTAAGTAAGTTCATACCAAATATGAAAGTACTTACTATTGTTATAAATATAGACAGTCAGGTCATACTATAGGTGTAATAAAATAGCTGTTTATAGTATTCTTAAACATTTTCGCAAAACTGGTTTTTTAACACCACTATCTAGTATTAAAGTACTTGAAAAGTATGTAAAGGATGCATGGAAAGATATCCCTCTGGAAAATTACAAAAACTGATCGATAGTATACCACAGTGAATTGCAGCAGTTATTGTCGCAAATGGAAATAGGATTATTATTAAACTTTTTTATAAATCAATAAATAAAGATATATTTGAATTTATATTTATTAAAATCTTATTTTTATTATATTATGTGTATATAATTTATTTGATTTTAAAAATTTTCGCATAATTTTGATCGTTGACTGTAAATAAATATAGGTAATCTTTCAATTAATAGATATATCTCTAATCTTGAAGTATATAAATGAGTTGCTAGAATAGTTATTGTAATTTATTTCTAATATATTTTATTAATTTATTAATGATACCAAATGATTAGTAATTTTATAAGAAGGTAATAATTTAAGAACAACAGATATATTAGTAATTATATAAGGTTAAAATAATATTTTTTTTTAATGGAATCTTGAAGCTGATACTATCATTGCTATTTAAAATTTATAGATTTAGCAGAATAATCAGAAAAAGTAAAATTTAGTAATAATTAATAGTAACATTTTTGATTTCATTTAAATTAATAGTAAATTATTTATTATTTATAATAGAATTTTCAAGAAGCAATTTATTCATAATTAAAGATGGCCTCTATAATTATTTTCAAATTTCAATTGAGTTGCAACTTAATTGTGTTATAAGGAAATTTAATTGCGCTATAAGTTATAACTCAATTGCACTATTTTTTAATTATGATAACCATCTTTATTCATAATAATAGTATATTTCTTTTATTTAAAATAAAGTCAATCATAATTGATAGAGCAGTTTTAGATTATTACATTTTTTGTTAATAAATTGTTTAATCTTAACTTTTCTAATTTTTTAGAGATTTGGTTTAGTAAGAAGAATAAGTTTTATGAATTTCTTTTAAATAACTTTTGATAATGCAAATATTATCTAAAAAAAAGTGTGAAAAAATTTCATAAAAGAAAAGTTTTATATTTATAATAATTTTTTAAATAGTTAAATAAATTATTTTTAAAAATAATATATGTTATTGAATTAGTCTTTTTTTTGAATATAAGTAAACTTGAATAGGTCTTTTTAATAGTTATTTATGAGTCAAGATTGTTATATTTTTTTTATAAATATCATATAAGGAAATTCAAATTTGAGGGATGCATTGTTTATTATGATAATAGCATTTTTAATATTTGTTTATAAGGTATTCATATTAACAATTTATTAGAAAATCTTGTAACTGTGATTATTATAATAAAAGTTGATATATTTAGCAAATTTTGCTTATTTAGATGAATCTATTTTTTTAATACTAAAAACTTAATGATGAAGTTGATGTAATTTTAATTTGACTTGTTATTATTGTTATAGATTGTTAAAGATCATTAATATGATTTTGTAATCAGTAAAAAGTTTAATAAATGTAAAAATAATATTAATGTAAAAATTTAAATTGTCTTTTTAAAAAGTAAGTGTAAATATATTATAATATATATTATATAGATATAGAAATTAAGATTTAAAATTTTTTCATAAAATTGAATGCTAACATTAGATAATATGGACTTTTTATAATAAAAAAGAAAACTACCAAAAAAATTTTTTTGTGTTAATGTTAAATTTGAACTTATTTTACTAAAAAAATAATATTTAGCTTATAAAGTAAAAAAAAATTTTTTTGGTAATTTTCTTTCTTTTTATTATAAAAAGCTCATATTATTATTAATATTATGCTTAAGATCTATATTAAAATCTCTTAAAAAATAATTTTAAATTATTTTTAATGTTATTTTTAATATATGAAAATATCTTCATATAATTTGATATAATTTTTTTTAGATTGAATATATTGAGAAATATAAAAATATATACTGAAAATTCTTAATTTGAAGTTATCAGATAAGTAGAGGTCAATATAAATAAAATAGTTACTTTATATAAAGGTTTTTTGAAAATAAATTAACTAATATTGTTTGATTAAGATACTAATACTACCAAAATAAATATTGATTTGAAAGCTCTAAAACTTAGAAATTTTAAATCACATTTGTATTTATAAATTTAGTTGCTTTTGTGTTATGTTTCGATCAGACTAATAAAGTCAATATTTAAATCAATAAAAGTATTATTAATTAATTAGATTTTGAGTTCACATTGTAAGAAATTAACATTATTTATGATAAATAAAATAGTGAAGTTTTCTTTTAAAAATGAATTATTATTGTTATTGTAATAATTAATGTTATTATTGATAGAATTAAAATTAGATATATTAATTATAATGAAAAATATAAAGAAAGGATAAAATAGTTATTTGGGAATTTTTTCAGTTAGAATAATAAGTTGAACCATTATTTGTTGCATTTGCTCTTTTGATCTATGATAATTTTGCTTTATTCTTCAATGAATTTTCTCATTTTAGAAACATTATCTTTAGAAATATTATTAATATTATTGTTATCAGAAGAGAAAACTGTCATTTTAAGGCGTTTGTTGAAGTGAGATGATCTGTTATTAGTGTTTGTAAAAACAGGTAAACCAGTAATTGTAGTATTATTAGTTAGTATAGAAGGAAGTTTAGACTGAAGTTTTTCTAGTTTAGTAATACAAGTATCAAGATCAACCATTGCTTTTTGCATGCCAGTTAATATGCTGAAGATTTGATTTAGTTTAGCATTAGTCTCATCTTATTAGGGTTGTGAATTTTTGAGAGCCACCTCTGTTTTCCTTTAACTATGTTTGAATAAGATGAGTTTGAAGGAGGGTTTGCATGCTTTTGTGTTGATCATCTCTATTCTTCTTGTTATTTCTAATGATTAAGGAACGAGCGCCAGCAGGTTTGTATCAGTTATAGAGACGTTGAACGGAAGCCAGTTGGATTCTGCTACGTTGTTTTGGTTCAGGTTCTTTGACTTTTTCAATTAAAGAACATTTTATGACCAAATGTTCAGTAGAACATCAGCAGAATACCATTATAATTCATTTCACCAAATGCATACATATGCATTTTAGTAGCATCGTTGAGGGTATGACAGAATCAAAGTAAAAGATAGCAAAAGGTCTGGGTTTGTAATTATTGGAACGGGGGATAAATGTTGTTTTAGCTTTAGTCGCGAAGGCAACGTCATGTTATAATTTGTTGCACTATTGTAACTATTGTAACACCATGTATATTATTTTTCATAATATCTTTATGCCGTAATGCCGGCCAATATCACGTGAAGGTGGAACAGAATTACACCAATGGATAGATTTTTAGATTATCTTTACATAACTGGTCAACATTTAATACCTATTTAACATGTTTGATTTTGTTGCCAAATTTCATTCACTTTAAAAAAATTCACAAATTTCTATGCACGAGAGATATTCATTTCTCAAAATTGAGTACGATAAAGTTCAAAGTTCATTTCTTAAATAGTTTAAAAAAGATTATTATATAAATAATAATATTATTTACTTTAAAAAGTTTAACGTAATAAAAATATTATCAAATACAGATATAAATTTTCTCATCAATAACTTTTATTATTGAATTAAATTGAATTGATATTTTTTTTCTTTAAAAAAAAATCTGTTTATGGATAACGAAATTCAAAAAGATCAAAAGGTTGAACAAGGAAAAGCTTTAGAAACGGAGGAAATGGTTGTTAAAACTCTACCTGAACTTGCAGATGTTTCCGAAACTATTAAAAGTGATAAGGAGGTAAAACGGGAGGTTGGCATTGTATTGAATGAAGATATAGCTGATAATGATAAAATTGTTAAAGAAATTAAAGAAATGGAAAGTAAAAAAGGATCAGAAGATGTGTCACTTGAGAAACGAGTTATTGAACTTGATAAGAATGAAACTGATCGCGATATTAGAAGAGACGAAAATGAAAAGAAAAAATTTTCAAAAGAGGCAAATGAATCCATTAGTGAAGAAGCCGACACTAAAGCAATGGTGAATCAAGATGAAGATGATCTAGAAGGTGAGATATATTATTTGGATGATGAAAGCGAAAGTCCACCTAAGATATTCATGGTGGTTCTTGATTTTAATCATATAAGCGTTTTTATTTTATTTTATTTTATTTTATTTTTTTTTTATTAATCAAGAATCAAACTTTTTTAAAATTTCGATACAGAAGAAAAAGAGTTACTTTCAAGTGATCGAGTACAAACTTTACTTCAAGCTACTTCTTCAACACCTTCATCAATAGTTACCGATGTTGTAGAATCTATGACCATGCCTGGATTTAATAATAATGTTGTAAATGCTTTACATATTAGTTTCTGGTTATTGTTTATAGTCCTTATTTTCCTGGCCGTTGTGACAGATCATAATTATATCGTATTGATCAACTTAGGCACCTCGTTTATGTTATACATTGGCGTGATATGGTGAGTGAGTCAATAAATCTTTTGTAATATAATAAGAAACCTTTTTGGTGAAATTTATTTTTATTTTGTAGGTTTATTGTATATATTCGTGCATCACAAGTAGAAGAGGCAGCTATGGCCGCAAAGAAGGAAGATTAAAAATCATCGTTAATCCCAATACAGTTAGTTTATCTTGACATTATTTATAGGTCTTTGTTGCTTTACTTGATTTATAAAATGTTCGAAACATTTATTGAAGTTTTTAGTCGTTTTGAAAAAGGAAAAAAAAAAGTTACACGAAAAATAAACAATAATAATCGAGATATTTTTAAACTTTAACGAAACAGGTTTTTAGGTAGAATCCTTTGAAGCGTTGTACTTCATTAATATACAGTATGTACACCAAAAACTAGTTGGTTGGCAATATTTTTTCATGTGAAGACCTACAATCTAAATAACCATATAAAATTAGAACGCGTTGAGCATTAATAATCTAAACACATTAAAATTTTTTTGAACGAGAGTAAAAAATTTGATATTGATGCACGCTTTGATTTTTCTTTGTTTTCTTTGTCAGATTGTATGAGCCTCATGATAATCCGTTGTTTAATGATTTAGGTGTCACATCTTTGTACTTTTCAAACATTTATGGGTTAGTTGTAATGATCCGATCCATCCGATGTCCCGATCTGGGGTCGAAATTAAAAAAGTGTTTTACGCTGATCCAGTAAAGAACTTGATTATAAATCCGTTATTGTAAAAAATCATACGACGAAGCCATTCTTGGTTTAAGTAAATGAAATGTTGAAATGTTTAATTTTAGAATATTTTGGAAATTTATAACTTTTAATGCCCTTATTTTTAGATTCCTTTCGCATAAATGAATTATTAGAATGAATCGTTGAAAAATGCTGCTGAAACAAATCCTTTCCTTTCTCCTCCAAGTGAGGTTTAAAGTTATTATTTTATTGTGCATACAATAATTTGCATATTCACATGTCCGTTATCTTATTTAGCCGACTATGTATGTATGGGTTTACATAATTCAAAATAATCAACTTAAATAAATTGAGTCGATACAGTTTTAACGATTTCCTAAAATGTCCGGATGTCCGTCCGTTTTTGAAGGATGAGTCGATCCAAAGGTAAATTATTCACATTATATTATATAAATTAATTGAATAAAAAAATTATTCTAAAAAAAAAAAAAAATCATGTTTATATAATTTAAATACATTAGCTTAGAGAAATATATATAGATAGATATAGAATACCTGCCCCAAACTTCAGTTGTTGTGGATATATTTTTATATATTTACAACGTTGTGGTTTCTAATCGGAATAAGAAACTATGGCAATTTTGACAGACGAACTTATTTTGAATAAATCGAGTGCAAAATCTGTTGTTGAAGTGCGCAACTTAAATCTTTGGGTACCTCATTTTTATTTTTATTTTTATTTTTATTTTATTTTATTTTTATAATATTAAGTTTATTGATTAAAACAAATAACCTACTTAATTTTTTAGGGTTGTGAACTAGATGACGTTAGTGTATTAAAAAATTGTAGTAGCTTAGAGATACTGAGTTTGAGGTAGAAATAATAATACTATTGTTGGATTTGTCGTTTATTATTAAATCAAGTTTCAAAAATCACCGAGTTATATATTTTTCTTTTATTATATAGTGTAAATAACCTCACTTCTCTGGAACAACTTTCGGAATGTGAGTCAGCTTTATAATTTCTAATGGTATCTGGTTAATTGTAAATTTTCAACATTTGCCGTTAATTCATATTTCGTTGGACTTTTTAATAATTTAAAATGAAGGCAAAACTCTAAAAGGTATGTACATCAATGTTGTGAAAAAGATTCATTATTTCTTTTTAAATATTGAAATTTTTTTTTTTTTAAAAAAAAAAAAAAAAATTATAGAACTTTATTTACGGAAAAATTATATCAATGACTCTGAACAAGTAAAACACCTTACTTCATTAAGAAATTTAGAGGTACTTTGGTTATGTGATAATCCATGTGCCGAGGATGAAAAGAAATATCGAAATATAGTTCTGAGGTATTTGCCTTGGTTAAAAAAATTAGATCATCACGGTAGGCCGAAAAGAAAAAAAAAAAAATTATATAATGGTTAATTAGAACTAACATAAATTTTGTCATGATTTAGAGGTTACTGATGAAGAAGTCCTTGCTTCTATGTGTAGTGTGAGTTTTTTGAATAAATTTTAATAAGGTCTTTCGCTACAATTTATCATATCGTTATGTTGTGTTTGTTTGCTTTTATAATAACTTTAAAAGTAATTTTTTTTATCTTATAGTTACCAGCTTCAATGCCTAATAAAGTTCGTAAAAGATTGAATCCTAGTAAAATGTCTTCAAATAATGAAGGATCGGATGGAATTGATTCCTTATCAAGATCTCCAGAAATTAAGACACCCAAACCCATTAGAGCAAATTCGAATGGCCTTTTATCTTCCCATGGTATTGAACAAAGTAGCCCACGGGTACGTTCACCTGCTATAAATTCAAATCGAACACCATCACGTACACCTACTCCTTCACAAGAAAGTGGTGTCAAGTTGGTAAAATCAAGGTCAAATAATGGAACCTCAAAGACGATCGGAAATGGTAATTTTCAACCAAAGTTATCCGGCAAGTCATTATCTGCCCCTTTGAGCAGAACTCAATCTCGAACTCCACCAAATAATAATATTAACGAGGATGTCACATCACGACAGGTAATTATAGTTTCATTCGTTACAAAGTCTTCTCGATATCTTTTTTTTGTTTTTTTGTTTTTTTTTTTAAAAAAAAAAGTTAATGATTTTCCCATCTTTTTTTTTTAAAAAAATCAGTCGAATGTGCTCACTGCTGTTCTTGCGTTGATCGAAGAACTTGAAGAAAAAGATTTGCATACTGTGCAAAGAAAATTACAATTGACCATGTTAAATCGGTGCGGAAAACCCGGAAAAAAATAATTCATAATACATTTATAATAGATCCACTATAATAATTAATAATCATTAATATATTAATTAGTCATAATTTTTTATCAACTTAATTAAAATACATTACATTTAATAATATTATTTACATTACTTATACTGAATTAACATTATCAAAAAATAATAATTATTATAGAATAAATATAATTTAGAATAACGGAAAATTTTAATTTCTTAATAAAATATTTTTCTACATTTATTATCTAAATCATTTCAATAAAAAAAAAAAAAATAGATATACATTCTAAAGAATCCAAAATCTGATACGATTTGAAATCATATAGCAAAATATATAAATTTGTGATCTATTTGGAAGTAAAAAAAAAAAAAAAATAGGATAGTAATAATAATAATAAAAATCGTCAGAGTAAATATTAAACAAAGAGAAAAAGGTTCTTCAAAAAATACAAATATACAAATAAAAGCTACTATACACTATACATCAAAAACAAAAAAAAAAAAAAAGATTCAAATAATGATCTCCTTCCTTAATATTTTTAAAAAATTCGTTCTATCCCTACTAATTCCCCAATAATGTTCTAATGTTCTTTTTTTTAAAAATAATAATAATAATATAATATTATGCCCCAATTCTCACTCTATCCGACCTTCTAAAAAAAAAGTTGACAAATTTATCTAATAATTTGTAGTTGTAGGGGCTATCTTGGATTGAATCAAGAAAACATTTGGAACTCCGATCTCAGGCTATATAAAAAAAAATTTGAAATTATAAATCATTTTCAAAAAAAAAAAAAAAAAAAAAAAAAAAAATAAGGAAAAATCCTTAAAAAATTTACTCACTTGATCATCTAAACTTCGAGCCAATACATTCAACGTAACGACATCGCTTTGATTTTCATCATCATTTTCATCATAATCATATTCTTCATTGTCTGTAATTTGAAAAGAATCCGACATTTCTACATCATCATCTTGAAATCCATCGATTTGAGATACATCATCTGATTGCTGCTGATTTTGCAGTTGTAAAGTATTTTGTTGCTGCAAAAGGTTATTCAAAGATTGTTTGTCACCAACTTTCTTTTGCTTACCAATCCTACACTGATAGAACCCACATTTCTCTGACCAGCCATTTCTACAAATCCAACAAAATCTATATCCACAATGCAAACAATCAACTTTATTGCATCCATCATCACGATTAATTAAAATTGAACAATTTGGGCAAGATTTTGAATTTGCCAGCTTCCATTTAGTATTTTCGAGTGCGTCCATCATGTCATTACCATCAATACGCGGTAAAAGATGGTTCGTAATAAACAAATGTGGATTTTCCACCTTATGACGCATGTATTGAATACATGTCATTCCAGGATGATGTGTTGAATCCCCACATTGAAGACAAATATCACTCTTACATTTAGTGCTATATTAAAATTAAAAATTGAAATGATTAACCTAAAATAGTCTTTTTTTTTTTAAAAAAAAAAAAAAAAAAAATTTGAATCACTTACCAACGAGATTGTGGGAAGTTAGAAACGTGCATAAATTGCAATTCTTTCCATGCTTCCGGGCGATATTCCAATGCAACGATTTTCGAAGAGATTTCTGCCGCAGCTATTACCATATCAGTATGCGTTTTTAACTTACGACGCGAAAGTTTTGAAGCTCGTTTATTGGTTACATCCAAACTGTTAATTGATAAAAAATTTTATTTTTATTATTAAAAACCCTTTGATCTGTCCCTGTTTGATAATGCAATGCTTTACCTCAGGCCGAGAGATTTTCCAATTTTTTTTGTGATGTATTCATACATCTCTGCGACTCCGGTATCGGTATTTTCTCCGGAAATGTAAATTAAGTAATCAGTTTCAAATTTAGCGATAAAATTACTTATATCATTCTTATTGACTGGATTTTTTCCCTTAGAATTCTTGACAGTTCCATAATTTTCCAAAAATTTACGGAGGAGGTTGGAAATATCTTTAAAATATCTTAAAAAAGATGATATAAAAAAAAAAAAAAATTTATTTTTCCAATTTTTATTTTACATAAATATTTGTCAATGAATTCTCTTCAGCGTGGACTTACTTTCTCTTTTCCTCGGAACAAATTTGAAATACTTGAGCAGCAAAAACCTCTTCGCCACATTCAGCACAACAACGAGAGAATGACCGATACGGTTTATTGTATGTATTATAGAGGTCAACCGTATTTTGATCTACGTACTATGAAATTATTAAATATTTAATAAAAAAAAAAATTTTATTATTTTTTTTTTTTTTTTTATTTTTTTTTGTTACCTTGCTCCACTCGGATTGGGACACAACTTCCTGACATACAGGACATTTTATTTTAGTGATACTAAGACCCCAAGAACTATGAACAACTTCTTTCACATATCTAGACATATTTAAGAGTTGTTAAAATTATAATAAATCCTCATGGGATTTTTTTTCTTTTTTAATATATCACCTTTGAAAACATTCTCTACAGAATTGGTCACGACAAATGTCTAAACAAAAATCCAATTGAGCATCAAAGCATATAGAGCACCTTTGCAACCAATACTCTATATCTTGAGCAGAAGTTATATCTTCGCCATTATCTCCTCTCTGAGAAGAGGAGGAGGAAGAGGTACCCGAACTGCTTGTGGACGACAGGTTGAAAAGTGTTGAACGAGATTTGTTGGAAGTTAAGCTATTACTTATAGCAGCTGTTTTAGAAGCGAAGAATTGTAAGGAACGAACAAATATTGCAGGTACTATCTGCAATATAGAAGATAAAAACATCTCATAAATTAGTTAATTGATAAAAAAAAATTATTTAATACCGCAGTATATGCGACCTCATTTTTATTACTCATAAATAATCGATCTAAATCATATGTTTCAATGCGCGTCATTATATTTAGAACTTACCAAAGTTGGAGAGAAAATATATAAGAGAGGAAGGGTGTAGGCAAGTAATAAATTCGTTATGGAATATTGTTTGAGATTTGTATATATTGGAGAAAAATAATATATATAATAATTGGATGACAAGTTTTGATTTCCCAATACTAATAATCGAAATGGGAGAGAATTATACAAAGTGTGATAAAAAGAGGATGACAAGAGGTCCCAATGGTTATTATTAACCGATTCAAAAGAAGGTTGCGAATTGGAATCGAATAAGTTTAAAGGCTTCATTTGATTTAAAAAAAAAAAACTAATTTTTTATTCGTGACTGAATTGCGTAACTAATAAAATCGTAATATTAAAAAGCGCAGCGGAATATGAATGAAGCGCAGTGAGATATATTAATAGGTTACTGATATTAATTGGAAAAAAATCAGCCAGATATCATTCATTAAATAAAACGGAGATAATAATCCTTGTGTATAAAAGACGGAATCAAGGCTCCGTTTTAAGGAGTCTCGAGATAAATAAAGAATTTTTTTTTTTAAAAAAAAAAAAATTTTATAAATTAAAACAATTTAACGTAAAAACTAAAAAAAAATAATTTCGTAAATAAGAATTTTAGATGAGTTCTTTTTTTTTTAAGTGAGAGAAAAAAAGAAAAAAAAAAAAAAAAAAAAAATTATAAACACCCAATTTGTAGTAAGACATTCATGTTGAGTGATGATCTATACAAACGTCACTATTACTAAATTTAGCGATCATCCCATTTTAGAGATTTATGATGATTAAATTTCCAAGTTTAGGTAAAATGCATTGCTAATTTTCAGATGTCAAAAACCTCCCCCTTTTTTTTATAGGGGAATTTAAGCCAATTCGAAAATCGAAAATCAGTCAGCTGATTATTCATGGACTTGAATTTCAGGAATTTTGATTATTCCAAATTGGGACAAATTACAATAGAGGCAGTGTGGGAACAGTCATTGATGCACAACATTGTTTTAGATGTGAGTATTTTAGATTTAAAGATTTTACCAACCAATGAAAACAAATATAGATATCAATTGGCGTAAAATCTAAAATCGGAAATTTCCGAAATTTCCTTTAAGCCTAGACTTCCAAAATTTTCCGAAATGATTTTATCATTCATAAAACTTTTTTTTTTATTAATATCACCAAGATTTAATTCTCATGGTGTTCTCTTCGCCCATAACGTTCAAATGCATTTTAAATACTATATCCAACATTTGTGGTTCATGAGCAACAGCTGTTAACATACATTTCTTTTCGGCCATATCAAAATAGTCCTTAAGAATATGTTTATAATCCGGATGCGCACAATTATTAATTATTAATCTGGCTCTTTCAACCGGTGCGAGCCCACGAACATCCGCTAATCCGTGTTCTGTCACTAACACGTCAAGGTCATGTTCACTAATGATATACAATTAAAAAATAATTAATTCGATTTTTTATAAAAAAAACAAAAAGGAGTTTGTCATTGATTTTCTTACGTTTGATCGATGTGAGAGCACATTGGGACCACACATGAAATGCCTATAGGATCTTTTTTGGTGGGTCTGGTAGATGGTGTATGCATAATGCTGAGTTTGGCGTTTCTCAGGAAATCATTTGAACCGCCAATACCATTCAACATTCTTGTTCCGCACACGTGTGTAGAATTCGCATGACCATAAATATCGAACTGTTGAACAAGATGAGAAAAATAATCATAAGAACGCGTAAGATGGGTCAGATTAAATAAATATAAATATATATATATATATAACCTCAACGGGTGTATTCATTGCGATAGTGCCCAATCTTCGAATGATCTCGGGTGAATTAGAGACACTTTGACTTCTTAATACAAGACGATCTTTGAGATGATCCCACATTTCATAAAATCTCTTAAACCCATCCGGTGAAAATGAAACGCTAGTAGCCGAAGCAAAACTTAATTTATGATGTTCCCAAAAATCTAAGAATGTATCTTGAATAACTTCGGTCCATACTTCAACATCTGTAAAAGGACCATCCGCAAGACCTCCGATAATCGCATTAGCAATATTTCCTACTCCTGATTGTAAAGGAAGGAGGTGAATCGGTAATCTTCCCATTGTTACCTCATGTTCTAAGAATTCAAGAATATTGTTCGCTATCTTATGTGATATGTCATCCTGCGGTTCACTTTCCAATGTCCTGTCAAGTTTTGTGGATTCTATAATCGCAACAACTTTATCGCTATCAATTGGAATATAAGGCTTTATTAAAAAAAAAAAAAAAAAACCAAATTAGATATGAAAATAAAATTAGCGATATATATATATATATATATATATTATCTTACCGTTCCGACACGATCGTCAACTCTTTGAATCAAATTTGGAAGTTTATATGGGGCGAATTTGCTCAAGGTAATGTCATGTAATCCTTCAAAATTAGGAAGGACTGTATTAACTTCTATTATTACATGAGCTGCTGACTGAACGATTTCTGGTGTTGCGCCAACGGATGCTCCAGGAATAATATGCCCTTCTTCAGTGATTGCCGTCGCTTCAACAATTACAACGTCAAGTTTTTCAATTACATTCCCCTTCTTCTCTAATGTGTAATATCCGGAAACCAAATCCTAAATATACGAAAAAAAGATTAGTATTCTACATAAAAATGATTGAATTCACGTGATATTTACCAACGGAAATTCCGAAAGGTGCTTATCGGCAAATAAAATACGATTCGTATTGATTCCTTTTTGTACGTGTTTGCCAACTTGATATGGATATCTACGAGATATCATATCATTCTAAATAGGAAGCAAAACTTGAGTATCGGGTCAAAAAAGTCCCAGTATTTCATTGAATTTTACCTTTGCCCATCTAGGATAGCGCGTGGCGCAGCAGACATCATGTTAGTTCCCGAAATTAAACTTTAAAAGGCAACTTGGTAACTCTTATATTTACCTATCTTCGGTTTCAGAAGCTGTACTAGCGCCAACATAAAGATCAAAACGAAGTTTTCCTTGTAAATTATTCTTTTCTACATACTCTGCTAATGCAATAGGCGTAACTTTTGGATAACCTACTCCCGTAAATCCAGACTTAATAATTAAAATTATCAGAAAGTTGATCAAAAAGTAAAATTTTTTTTTAGGCTTTTGAAAAATCTAAAATAACTTACCCATCCTACTCGCATTCCGTTCTTAAAGAATCCACTATCGATAAGATCATCAACTGTTGTAAGTTTATTAAATAAACTTGGCCTACGAATGCGAGCCATAAGGCCATCCGTCATCAACTTTGATATGAGCGTCATTGTTTTATGGCTTGATGAAAGAATAAAAACGTTTTAGCTTTTATATTTTTTCAAAATTCCATTTGTGTTTGCATCATATTCCATCAAAGGACAATTGGCTTCGATAAACATCATGATAATTCAATTGCCAATCAAAAACTTGTTGTTTATGCAAGTTACATCATACCATTTAAATCTTGAAATCATCTTTCTTATTTAAGAGATTTCGTGTAACTTCATCATTCCCTTATTAGATATCTTATTTCACAAATATTCATTATTTTATTTTAAGAAAACTCGTAATTGTTGGAGCAAGAAACTATACGAATCCACGAGTTCAAGAAAAATAATAATCATCCTTATTCTACACCAATGTAATTACAAGAGGTATTTTACTTTTTAAGTATTATATAAAAATTTTTGATATTTCAATTTGGATTCTGACAAGTAAGCGAAAAAAGGTGTTAAGAATCATTTCATGCTACTTTTGAGAATAGAAAACCCCGCAGTAAAATTTGAATGGAAATGTTAATCGATTTATGTTCGGTTAATACTTTTAGGTTCGGATTCTTACATGAGCTCTTCTACAATTAATTTATTTCGCGCATCGATAACATCACAGAAAAAGAAACAAGATAATAGAAAAAAAAACTTGAATAAGCTGAGAATGTTTGATTGATGTACAAAATAACAAAATTATTGGAAATTTTGGAGCAGAAGAATCAGGGTAAAAAGATTAGTGTTGTAATTCATTGTAATACTGTGAGATTAACACGATAAGATAAACGATTTCTGTTCGCAAAATATCAACATCATTTTTATAGTCGCTTCTCCAAGTCATATAGAATAACGTGAGGATTAAAAATTCCATCGTAATCGATTCGATCAACAAAAGATGTGGAATAAAAAACTCTTATTTTGCCATCGGTCTGATCATATGCTCGAATTTTGAATCAAAATTGTAAATGATTCAAGTTCATTAGCTGTGGATAATGAAATAAATTAAAATATTTTATTTTATTTTTTTTTTTTTGAAAAGACAAATATAATAGAATATTTTTATTTCATACCGGGGGATACCCAGTATCCTCCCCTAATAATATGCTAACACCTTACTAACCCTAATTAACCCTAACTAACCCTACTTACCCTAACTAACCCTACCTAATCCTAACTAACCCTAACCTAACTCTAACCGTGACAAATATATATGTGTGACAAATAAGATTTCGCCACTCAAACCATGAATAATTAGTAAAAACGGAAACTTGAGGGGTGTGATACGATGTGATACAAAGGGAGGATATCCTTGGATATAGTTATAATAAACTGAATATAATAATTACAATTTTTATTTTTCCATTGAAATTTAATAATATTTATTAAGAAAAAAATTTGATAAATACCTTTGCCGGTATTTCAAGTCAAATAATTACTACTTAATAAAGTAACTAATAATGAAAATCATGTTTTAAAAAAATTAGATTATATCTACTATATTCACATTAAATATACAGTCAAAAAAAAATATATTAAAATTAAAAATAGGTTCATGAAACAATTTCTGAAAAATAAATTAATCCTAATCAACTTTAATATGGTTACTTTTTATAATATTACTTTTTTTATAAGCATATCTTTACTAAAATTAATAATAAACTTATCTAAACATTAATTAAAGTAATTATTTTACATTATTAATTAAGAACTAAATTGATCATATATACTGAATTATATTTAAAATCTTCAATCATAATTGTAAATCAGCCTATATACTTTGAAGTTTGAATTCTTGTTTATATAATTTACTTCAATTATAAATTTTAAAAGTAGAATTCTAATATCTAAAAACAATAAAGACAATTGGTTAATTTGAAATACAAAATCAAGATGAATTATATTTAATTTATAAAATTAAATAATGATAAAGAATCTTTTATAAAAATTATATCATTTTATTAAAACAGTTTTATTATTAAAATAATATATGTATGTCTAAGGATTTGAGACAAAACATCTTATATATTATATATGAGAGTTATTGCTAAATGTGATCATCAAGAATTTGAAAAGTATACTTATTTTGATAAGATGATGTTGATTTTTATTTATCTTTAACTAATAGGTCTAGAGTATAAGTTAAGGGATTTTGTATAAATGATAATATTTACAATAATACTTCTACTCAATTAATAGATATATCTCCTAATAAAATTATAAAAAAGTATTAAAAAAGAAAATAATAATAGCTAACCTTTCTATTAAATATAAAAGACTGGTTAGTTATAATAAATTACTTTTACCTAGTTATATTAAAATTTATTATCTATTAGAATCTGATGAATTAGAAGGTGAAAGAAAAAGAAATATTATTATGATTACATAAGACTTTCAGTCATTTAGAACATGTAAAAAATCAGTTTTTTTATACCAGTTAATAGTATCATATACTGCAGGAAAAATATTGAAACTTGATGATATTTTTAGACCATTAGTACCAGCAAAATAGACTTTAATAATTTATTTTCGTTGTTTACTTATTTGGTTAAAAAAACTTTATAAAAAAGATCTTTTTTTTTATCTATAATATTAACAATGATGTTTATTACTAAAAAAAAGGAATAAATTGATTTTTTTAAGACTCTTAAAAAATTAAGCTATTGTGATGATCAGTTTCTAATAATTTATTGTAGAAGTAGATAATAAAAGAAAACTGGCTAAGTTTAATAAATTTTGTTATATAATAAGTTGCATCATATTTTTTGTAATTATGTGAAGAATCAAATTATTTTATGTGACTTTTTTTATGTAACCTTAAATTTAACTTAAAATGATAAAAATACAATTAATAAACGATATTTTTTTTCAAAAATGATCAATCAACTTTTGCCTTTAAAAAGGAATTTTCAGAATGTAAAAGAATCTCTAGGAAAGAAAAGGTAAATGAATATTTTACAGATAAATTAATTTCCATTTAGTATTAATACGTATGATAGTTTACCTATACAAATAGACTGAAATTTATCTGTAAAAAAAATGGATACTTTCTTTGAATACTACATATACACAAATATAAATTTGATATTAATTCAAAGAAAAATGTATTTATAGTTAAGTTGAAAAAAATAGAATATAGAGCAGTTGTTGGATGACTTCAAGATTATTTTAAAGTTTTCAATAGAAGTATTATCAATAATCCTCCAATAAATATTTTTGGTACTTTATATAAGAAAATTTCTTTGGGTCACTTAGGCTTATTATCAGTTTTATAATTTTTTTAAATTTTATAATAGCTCACTATAAATTATGTGAAAGAGAAAAATAATCAGCATCTAATATTTTATACATATTAGATTTTTTTTCCTAATTTTTTCTAATTTTATTATAAAAATAATTATATAGGAAAGACCTTATGCATGAATGATATGTGAAGTTTTTTGTGAGTCAAGATTTAGATGATTTAGAAGAAAAGTGTGAACTTTAGATATTATAGTAATATGTAAGATACATACTTAGAATTAAAATTTTAAGAAAAATCCTATATGAATTTTGGTGATTAATTAGTTTGATTAATATATAATTATATGTATTACAGGCCTTTTTATTTATTATTCAATAATTTAAAATATTCTAATTTTTTTCTATTTCTAATACTTCTAATACTTTTAATATTAGGTCAGACTCTATATATGACTAATAGCATTCTTACTAAATTATATAGTAGTAAACGGACAATTAGAAGTATATTTTGAAGAGATAAGATTAGCATACTGCATATCATTTATATTTATTACAATCAACTTAAAGATATTTTTGGCAAATATTATAGTAAAATTTCAGTACTCTTGATGTTAATAGTAATGCTATTGCTTGCAATAGACTAGGTGTTCCTATTTATCAAATTAATATTTTAGTATAAAAAGTATTTTAGAACCTGCCTATTGCTCGCAAAGCTTTTTTCTACAGCTGAATATATCATCATGATTCTTATTAGATTTATCGCTAATAATTTTATTATAGATCTATATCAGATTTAATACATGATCTTACAAAATCAGCATAATTAATAGCACTTATATATTTTTTTAATATATCTAAGAAACTTTATTGTAATATTTTTTTGATATATAAGAATATAGCTTATTATTAAAAAATTTATATTATATGTAACAATCATGTAATATAATAAAAAACTAAATGTTATATAGATAAATTTTTTTGTTAATGATCGATATTATATATTATTATGATTTTATTATAAAAATCATTTACTTAACTAGATATAGTAGGGCAATTTTGGGACTTCTGGGGTCAAAATTGCCCTAAGGTATCCATAAAAGCTTCAATCGTATACCAGAAGCTCATCTAGCAATACGAATTCATAATATAGAATTCCGTTTTAAAAATCACGCCAGCGCCCAATTTTGATATAAATCCTCCTTGCTATAAAATTTGAACTTCGAAATCTAAAATCAAACAAAATTGATATAGCATTTCTAGCGCGATTTTAAACCCGCCAAAGATATCAAAAAAATTAAACCATTCTATTTGCCTTTGAGACGATGCGTGTTTGGCAAGAACCAAAGGTTCGAAGCCAAACTCGTGGAGTCTCTGCAAACCTTCTATGTATACAAATATTTATGCTATACTGCTTGCCTTTGGGAGTAGAATCGATTATTGAGGAATGAAGTGACGAAATATTCGAGTCTATGACCTTGTCAAGCCAAAGATGCATACTAATTTTTGAGATATCCTAGAATTAATTCTAAAAAGGATTCATTATCATCTAGCAAAGAATAAAAATGTACACCTAAGCTCGTCTTAGGTGTAAATTTTTATATGTGTACAAGAAAGTTAAAAAGCTATAGAACATATTCTAGCATACCAATATTTCTCGATATATAGGAAATCATTCTTGAACCATTACAATCCCAACTAGTTAGGGTCAAAAAGTCGCACCTCAGGTGAAAAAAAATTCGGGCTAGGTGTAAAATAAATTCGGGATAGGTGAAAAAATTCGGGCTATGTGTAAATTTTTCAGGCCAAGTAAAAAATTCGGGACAGGTGAAAAAAATTTCACTTTAACACAATCAAATCCGAAACCTTTTTGATTCTCATCAAGGATAACATAAGTTTTTCGCATATATTTTAATCAAATTGCCTCCCACTAGAATACAGCATAGATAGCAAGAGAGAACAAGCATGAGGAGGAGCAGAGCGACGATGAATGCGCGTTCGATATAGGAGAATAAGTATGAGTAGGCAAAGCCCTTTAGGGCGACGCCTATGAATACGCATT
>CAJVPP010001195.1:0-21908 GCA_910592005.1 Funneliformis mosseae | reverse complement strand
GCTGATGGCGGAACATTAAATGCTTACTTAAAAAATCATTTTAATGAACTTGATTGGAACGACAAATATAAACTAGCTTTGCAATTGGCAAGTGCCGTAGAATGTATACACGATTGTAATATTATTCATTGCGATCTGGTAATTGACCATTTTTTTGAAATTCAATTATTTATTTATTTTATTGACTTTGAATAATTAAATATTTTGTTCATTAAAAAATTATAGCATGCAGGTAATATACTTGTACATCAGAAAATGATTAAATTAGCAGATTTTGGTTTATCAAAAAAAATTGCTGAAGAATCAAAAATTGCATCGAAAGTGTGTGGTATATTACCTTATATGGATCCAAAATGTTTAGATAAAAATAAGGATTACAAATTTGAGGAAAAATCTGATGTCTATAGTGTTGGAGTCTTGATGTGGCAAATGTCAAGTGGATATCAACCGTTTAAAGATGTTAACGATGTCGATTTAATTCTTTTAATATTAAATGGCAAAAGAGAAAAAATTATTGATGGAACGCCACCTGAATACAGTAATCTATATCGAGGTAAATAATATTAATGACAAATTTTTTTTATAAACGAATTTTCATTCAATTAGAATGTTGGAAATACGAAACTGATGAGCGTCCAAATATGCAAAAAGTCGTTTCAACTCTTAAAATTATTATTTCTCTTGAAAACAGTGAAATGATTGATGCTGATTTTAATGAAGAAATTGAATTACCGATAAAAGGTATATCTAGCCTTAAATCAAGTATAGAAATAGATGAGGAATTAGAAGGTCTAGAATTGTCTGAAGGTATTAATAATTTCACTGAAATAAAATCTTCTCAATCAAATAATAATTCTAGCTTTAAATTATGCAAAAAGAGAGATGAGGTTTTAGAAGATTTAGAAATACCTGAAGTTTCTAAGAAGGATGATAAAAGCATTTTAAGTTTTCGAAGTAATAAATCATATTCGAGTATAAAGGATTTTAAAAAACATTTAAGTTCAATTTTTCAAGTTAATAATCAATCAAAAGACTCAATAGATTCAATATTTATAAATCATATAACAGTTGATAAATTAATTAAATTGGTAATTAAAAAACTCAATGAAGGAATTACTTATGATCAACTTAATTATTTTATTAAGCAAAAGATATCACGATTAAACCAAATCGAAAATCTATTAGATTGGCTAAGAAAGCAGCAAAATCCACAATATATATGGTTTCTTGGGTTATTTTATTATTTCAATATTGGTATTGATGAAGATAGTGTAAAAGCATATGGATTATTTTTAAAAGCAGCAGAAGAAAATTATTCGATCTCACAAGTTTATCTTGCTAAATGTTATAATAATGGATATGGAATCGAATGTGATAAAAATCTGTCATTTAATTGGTATCAAAGGTCTGTAGAAAATGGAAGTATATTGGGACAATTTTATTTAGGACATTATTATGAATATGGTATTGGAATCCAACAAAATGAAAAGAAAGCAGTTTATTGGTATTATAAAGCAGTTATTAATGGAAATATTAATGCAAAACTTCATTTAGCAGATTGTTTTAGATTAGGAAAAGGTGTTGAAAAAAATAATTACAAAGCATTTAAATATTATAATATATTGGCTAAAAATAAAATTTCTGATGCACAATATCAACTTGGAAATTGTTTTTTTAATGGTATTGGAATAGAAATAAATAGAAAACAAGCTTTATACTGGTATAAAAATGCAGCAAATAATGGAAATATCATTGCAAAAGATACTTTAAATAAGTATTATAGTATTAGTATAAATAATAATAATATAAATGAAGACAAAAAAAGAAAATTTTATAGAATAATATATTTTGAAGGATTAAGATTAATTGGTTTAAATAATTATTATGGAATTGGAATAGTACAAAATTATAAAAATGCATTTTGTTATTTTCAAAAAGCAGCAAAAAATAATAATATAAATGCACAAAATAACTTTGCAGACTTATATTATTATGGTAAAGGAACAGAAAAGAATTTAGAAAAGGCTTTTTACTGGTATCAAAAAGCTGCTGAAAAAAATCATGTAACTGCACAATATAATCTTGCATCTTTATATCAAAATGGTAATGGAACTGAAAAAAATTTAGAAAAGGCTTTTTATTAGTATCAAAAAGCTGCTGAGAAAAATCATGCAATTGCACAATATAATCTTGCATCTTTATATAAACATGGTAATGGAACTGAAAAAAATTTAGAAAAGGCTTTATATTGGTATCAAAAAGCTGCTGAGAATGATGATTTAGATACACAGAATAATCTTGCATTTTTATATGATTATGGTGATAGAACTGAAAAAAATTTAAAAAAGGCTTTTTATTGGTATCAAAAAACTGCTGAAAATAATTATGCAACTGTACAATATAATATTGCATCTTTATATGAAGATGATAATGAAATAGAAAAAAATTTAGAAAAAGCTTTTTATTGGTATAAAAAAACTACTAAGAATGATAATATATATGTATAAAATAGTCTTACATTTTATATAAATATGGTGATATAAATGAAAAAAATTTAGAAAAACTTTTTATTGGTATTAAAAAGCTGCTGAAAATAATTATGCAACTACACAAAATCAACTTGTACTTCTATATTATAAAAGTAAAAAAAAACAGAAAAGAATCTAAAGAAGCTTTTTATTGATTTCAAAAAGCTGCTGAAAATAATCATACAATTGCACAATATTATCTTACATCTTTATATGTAAATAGTGATATGATTGAAAAAAATTTAGAAAAAGCTTTTTATTAGTATCAAAAAGCTGCTGAAAATAATAATAAAACTGCATAGAATTATCTTGCATTTTTATATTATAAAAGTAAAGAAACAGAAAAAAATTTAAAAAAACCTTTTATTGATTTCAAAAAGCTACTAAAAATAATGATTTTAATGCATAAAATAATCTTGCAATTTTGTATAATACAGAAAAGAATTTAAAAAAACTTTTTATTAGTTTCAAAAAGCTGCTAAAATAATCATGCAACTGCATAATATAATTTTGCATCTTTTATATAAAGATGGTAATGGAATAGAAAAGAATTTAGAAAAGGCTTTTTATTAGTATCAAAAAGTTGCTGAAAATAATAATATAAATACATAAGTAAAACTTGCAATTTATTATATTTATGATAAAGAAACAGAAAAGAATTTTGAAAAGGTTTTGTATTGGCTTAAAAAAGCTACTAAACATAATGCAGATATACAAATATATCTTTTAAATTTATATCAAAGTATGAAAGAAACAAAAAAGAATTTAAAAAAAAAGTATAACTCTTATTAAGATTATTAAATTTATAAAATATTAAAAATTAAGTTTTAATGATTATATTATTTATTAAATTTGATATCTATGAAGTTAAAAAAATTAATAAGTTCATATAATAACTAATTCACATTAATCTGATATACTATAACTATATTATTCTTTATAAGGTTAAATATCACATCTAAGGTTGCTTGTCTAAACAAAATATCTAAACTATAATTTTGCTAATTTTTTACTAAGATTTTAATATAGTTTCACATTTTTTATAAGCTTTGATATAGTTTTACCTTTTCTAGAATTTTGCAGATTTTTTAATAAGATAATATAATTTCACTAACTTTTTATCTTTTCCATTTAAACAATTTGCAAAACCTCTAAATTTTATCTAATAATCTTAATCATATCTGTAGAAATTCAAATATAATTAATCCTAAAGAATTCTTATAGTAAATATAAAAAACTTTACCAATTTTAATAATTAATTTTTGATTATTTTATTTTATTTATTTATGATATATTTTTTACTTTTCCTTTATTTATAATAATAATAATATTTTAAGAAACTACTATAGTAAAACTCTCAATAGAATATTCTTTCTTTTAAGCTTATAAAAGAATACTAGCTAAGGTAGTAATAATTGGATTCTTTATATTTATTTTTATTAATATAACATGCTTTTTTTTTAATTATATAAATTTTCAAAATAATTATTAATTTTTTAAATTCTAAATTAATTGATTATTTATTATCTAAAAAATAAACTTTTCTTATAAAATATTAAAAATTTCTAAAAATAATAATTCTCAAAATTTTATATTATATTATTTTTAAAATTCTGTAGATTTATTATTGTCATATAATATGGTTATCATTTTGTGATTATTAATTTTGATTACCATTTTGGTATATTACAAAAAATTGACACTCTATGATGCATTTTAGTTCAATTTTTTTTGTTGTCTTATTTTTGTGTAAAATATTTTTTATTATAATATGGTTTAAATGAAATTGTATATATTATAGATATTGTAAATATATGTATTGTGGCTTTAATCTAAGTGTTGAAAAGTATAAATGTGATAATAGTAAAACCTAAAAGAAGCAATCAAACTGAAAAAATTCTATATACATTTCATGAAATTTTGAACCAAATATGTTTCTTTATAAAAAACTTTCCTTTAAGAATGAAACTCACTTTATTCTTATAATAGAAATTTTGAAAAAAATTTTACTTTTACTTTTTATTCTATATGTAATTGTTAATTTTAAAGTATTTCTAATAAAACTAAAATTATTATTCAAAAAATCCTAATTCTAATAATGAATTTGTCACTTCTTTTTTGATTATTAATGTTAATAAGTTTATCAATTTACAAGATTTATATTCTACTTCTAATGAAAATGAAAGTATTGATCTTGATCAAAATGAAAAAATTTTACTTTATTGTAAAGAAAGTAGATGGAAAATTATTATCTGAAAAATGGTTTACATTTAATGCTTCAATTTTTAAATAATTTATTACTCAAATTCAAAATTTATATCAAAACTATAATAGGAGAAGAGATTGATCAAGCAGAGTACTCTTTAATTTTTAAATCTGCTAAATCAAATAGTTAAGACTTAGAATTAAGCAAGTTGAAAGATTTTGAAAAGTTTTTGAATAAATATAAGAAATTACTTAAAATAAAAAAAGAAATTATTATAATTGCAATATAAAATGAAAAATTGTTAAGAAAAAAAAAGAAGACATATAGAAGTAAGAAACTATATAATTGTAATTATATTTTATGTATTTATTATTACTAATAACTACTACATATTTTAAAAAAGAGGATCTTAAATCTAATGAGAATGATGATAAATTGAAGAAAAAAAATCAATTCTATTTTTAAAATATCAGGATTAACTTCTTATCAAAAAGTAATTAACAAGTTAATATTGAACTTCATGAGCAGTAACATTGTTCTTAAGATAATTTACTAAGTTTTATTGCTTTAAGAATTTATTTAAAATTATTATTAAAATCAATATTATTTTAGTAATTATTATTATTATTATTTATAAAAATTTATCTTTAGGTGAGTGGAATTGCAACAATTGAAATTGTATTAACTTATCTAGATTTTATTGTACATCATATAACAAAAATAATGTGCATTTATAAGCCACATTAATGGTATCACAAATATCACAAATGTATTCTTTTCAACTTATTCAGTATATATTTTCTCAGTATTGCATCATTAAAAAACCTTTGGTATCTGTTTTTATCACAACTTCCAGTTCTAAGTATAGAAGAATTTTTGAAGAAGGTAGATAAAGATAAAGGTAAAAATGGGAATTTTATGCAATTTATTAATGTGTTTAATGAATAAAATATATCTGTTAAATATATTAAAGATTTAGATGATAATGAATTTCAAATATTAGATGTAAAGACTATTAGTTGATGCAAAACTATTAAAGCTGCAGTAAAACAATATGAATAAGATATTGTAATAATTGTAATAGATTAATAAATTTATAATAAAATTGATGATAATATGCATCTTTACGATAATATATGTATATTTATAATTAAGATTTTTAAAACTAATAAATATTATCGTTATATAATAAAATTATATTAAAAATCAAAGTAAAATAATTTTTTATTTTTTAAATTTATTATTTATTAATATATATATTTTATTTTATTTAATAAATATATAGTTCTCTAAAAAATCCTTCTACTATTGCAGATGTAATATAAAGACTTACTATAAAAGTGCAAACTTTTATTTTTTTTATTTTTTTTTGATTCAAAATTAAAGAAATTCAAAAGATAAAGGTAAATTAGATCATTAAAACTTTCTATATAATCATAATTTCTTTTTAAAAAACTTTTTATCACTGAAAAAGAGGATTTAATAGGATTCAAATTAGAGAAATAAGGTTAAAGAAATTCTACACGTATTTTAAATACTTGAAATATTCATTTAGACTTTCATTATAATGGATTTTTGTATTATCAAGAATAATAACACTATTAAAATCAGGAAATGGGTTCATTTTAAATACCTAATTAGTATAAAATTGATTAGTAATTATAATATATTTATTACTAAATTGAAATATCTTATCATATTAAAAATAATCAAATTCTTGAATTTCTCTTTAATATAACTCCTTTTCATGATATTAATAGCTATAAATCTTTACAATAACAAAGTAGACAAGATTGTATATCTTTTATTATGTATAAATATAATATTTTTCCTTACTCATGTATTTATTAAAGAATATCCATATCTACGCAATAAACTCTATTGATCTTTAGTAGATTCATCTAAGAATACCAGTTGATCAAAAATATAATTTGTGATTATATTAGCAATAAATATACTATGAAGAATTTTATTTCATTCTATAGCATTTTTTTAAATCTATTATAATTAATAATTAATTAAAAAAATAAAATATATAATATATAGCATTCAACTATTATTAAATTCACTTTTTTTTAAGTAATATCACAAAAATGTAAAAACCTTCATTAGTATTAGAATAAACACAATTTTTCAGTTAAAATTTCTATTTCTGATACTAATTCGTTTAAATACAAATATACCTTATTTATTATAAGTTCCTTTAATACTTATATATATTATATTAATAAAGAAATATAATTAACCAAGTATAAAACTTATCTTTTGCAAATTCTTTGAAACTATTATAAATTATCTGTGATGCTTTGCATTTGTACAATTCCTTTTTATTAGTAAATTTATTATATAATATTTTATTGATTCAATGTATTGACTTGGAGTCTCTGAAGCATAATCTCTAAAATATCTTTGAGTTATCTCTATATTTATTTTATATATTTTTATATTGAGAATAATCTTAGAAATTATTATGAATTCTTACCCATAATTTCTTAAATAATTGTCTTAGTTTTATTTACCTTTTTTGAGAATTTATTTGAAGTTACAGAACTATTATAACAATGACCATTTCTAATAATTCTGAACTATATGTTCTTTTTCAGGATATGTTTAAAGTATATAATCAAGTTAATAACTTCACTTTTAGTCAGGATAATGGAAAGATTCAAAATATCTTTTAGTTTCATTTACATTATTATGAGAATCTTTCTCCCAAGATTTAACAAAATTTTTATATTATATAGCAATACTGATTTTTTATTGTTGTATTCAGTTCTTTTATTTATATATTATAAATATTATTATGTGAGTTTTGTAATTTCAATTAAAATTATAAGGATAAATAAAATTATAACAATTACTCAAAGAATTATAGGTAAGAATTTATAATAATATCAAAGATTATTCTCAATTAGAGCTCTGAATCAGGTTAGATCAACCTGTTTATCTAATCTGACTTGACCTAAAAATTTAGTTCAGGTTAATAGATTATCAAGTTGATATCAGGTCAGATCAATAGGACAATCTTATCTGACCTGATCTAATAAAAATTCAGATCAACTAATTATTCTTCTTGAATGATTTATTATAAATTATAATAATAGAATTGATTAAATAAATAAATAATTATTTATTATATTATTATTTATATTAAAATTCTTTTAATATTATTTAATGAGTGAATAAGAAAAATTTTCTTTTTTGAATTAGATCAGATTAGGTCAAGTAAACCTAATCTGATAAATCAACTAATCAAATTATATATAACTAATATATTAAAATTTATAAAACAAATTAAAATAACTATTTTTAAATGATCAGATATAATGTAAATAGATCATATAATTGAACAATTTATAAGAATGCATAAATAATCAAAAAGTATAAAGCAAAAATTGCAATGGACAGGTGAGAGAAGAGAAAATCAAGTATTTTTTTGCACTCATTTTATGAAATTCAAAGTAAACTTTATTCTTAATAAAAGATTTTAAAATTATCATTAATTATTATAATTAAAAAGCATATTTAGAAAAAAATAAAATTCTGCATAAAAATCTAATTATAACATTTAATTATTATATAAATTACTATTTTATATAATCTTAAAAATACAATAAAAATCAAGGTGTAAAGCCCTTTAGGAGAAGAATACATATATCTTTTTGAAAACAAAAAGATATGTGTATTCTTTTCCTGAAGGGCTCTACATATAAAAAAAAATTTTTTTAAATTTATTCAAAATAAATTAATTATAATAATACAAAGAAATAAATTTTTAAATACTTTTATTTGATACTTTTTTTTATAAAGTTTAATAATTTTGTAATATACATTTATATTGATATAATATTTAATAAATTACACAAATAAATATTCAAAAAAACAAAAAAAAATTTGAGAATTAATACAATTACAAAAAGCTATTACTCAATAAATATTAAACCAATCACAATAAAGATTTATATATATATAGTTTTAAATATATAGAAAATTTTTACTTAATGTGTAGTAAGCAATTTACTTTAACTAAAGTGACCAAATTAATTTGTAAAGTTAAAAAAGTATAATTCATTTTGTAAAATTATAAAAAAAATTATTTCTACATAAATATTAATCCAATCAATATAAAAAATTAAGTATAAATAATATTAAACCTGCTAAATAACTTTCACTTAGAGATGAAATGTGATTTACTTTGACCAAAGTATTCAAATTAACCTGTGAAGTTAAAAAAAAAATGTTGCAATGTTAATAAAGTTACAAAAACATATATTACTATACAAATATTAATCCAACAATATAAAATTTTATATGCAAATATTATTGAACTTGTTATTAAACAACTTTTACTTAGAAATTAAAAAAACTGTTTTTTCAATTTTTTTTAATATAACTTGTGATCTAACTTATGATTTGATCTGATTTGATACTTTAGATTAAGTTAAGTTGAGTTTCTAATCTGATCAGATTCATTTAAAGCTTTAACAGTAATGAAAATTCTGTTTGTCTAATAATTATAGCTAAAAGGATAAACTAAAAATAAAATTAATCAAATAATAGTAAGAATAATAATAAAATAATGCATTAAAAAAAGAATTTTGATTACTATATTTACTACAAATCAAAAATTCTTTGAGATCTAATTTGATCTAATATAAAACTGTCTAAGAAAAAACAAAACAATTAATTAAATAAATAAATAAAATTAGTAGTTAGAACTAATTACTAAAATAAAAAAAATAAAAAATAATAAATCAAAAATTTAATCAGTTTACCTTTACCATGGTGACTAACTGAACAGTTTCATTCAAAAGTTCTCAGTTCAGGAGAGGAAACCAATAACCTAAAATAAAAAATATGAAAAAATAAAAAATAAATTATTCATTAATTTTACCTCAGTACATCACTTACATCTTACTAATGAAATTATAAATAGAATTAATACTTTTAAATGATCAAATCAACTCAGATTGTTCTAATTTTTTAAGCTATAAATATCATTTTTATGATACGAGTCCTAATTCAAAAAAATTTACTAGGTCAGGATCACATTTTTGCATGACTTTAATTTATAATAAATAAATAATAAGTAGACCTATTGATATTACTAATGGTATAACTTCTTCTAAAAAATGAAAAGCATAGTGGAGTGAACAATTATAGGTAAAAAATAATCAATTATTAAATATTAACTGATACATTTTTTATAAAATAACAAGTGTTTTAGTTAAACAAGTTTTTCTAACAAAACTGCTCTGATATTGATCAAAAGATATGGTCTTAAAGCTAATACAATTTACTTGTATATGCTTGAAATTCTGATAGAAAAAGATGTAAAAAAAGAATTAGGATTAATGCTTACAAAAAAAAATAATAAATTTTAAGATAAAATAAACTTTTTTATTTATAGCATTAATATAAAATATTTATCATAAGTGAAAAATTGTTAAAAAGTTTATCACCATTTTGCTTAACTTAATATGTAAAAGTTTATTGCTTTCTACTTTTTGGAATTTAATCAACAAATTTGATTTACAGCTTTTTTGAAATGATAACACAAACATAGCAATCAATGATTTTAAAAAATCTTACGCTCCTTTCTTTTTCTTTAGATTCTTCTTCAAAATTGGATGGTTTCTGTTAGAATAAATGCTTTCATTGTTTTATTTTTATGTTACTCCAAAATTATTTTATACTTTTATTAATTAAATTATATATAAAAGAAATTTTTTTAAAATATTTAAAAATATTATATAAATTATTTTGATAAGATGAAATTAAAATAAAACTAATGTGGTTAACTCAAAATCCATCAAAATTTTAAAATTATTTTAAAAAGCCTGAAATAAAAAATTATTTTTTTTTGTTCATTTATTTATTAAAAAAAATATTAAAAATAAATAAATTTAAAAAGTAATAAAATAAATGTAATAATTTGTAGGCAGCACTAATCATGATATGATTTAAATTTTTTTCTATATATTATACCACTATCCATTAAGCTAGCATAAAGCAATCCTTAAGATTTCAAATCGAGTCTTGGTTAAACAATAATCTGGTTGAGTCAAATCCAAGTTGAACAATGATCAGGTTAAGTCAAATTCAAGTTCTTTGAGTATTTTTTAAACCTGATCAGACATGATCTTTACAAAACACTATTAGGATGTAAATTACCAAAGAGTAAATCAGTCAAAAGTATTATGAAAGTCTTTTAATGTTGTCGAAGGTATAGAATTATCTTTCTATGTTAATAGACAGGTGAAAGGAGAATTTTCATTAAATAAACTTTTATATCATCTGTGATCAAATCAATTATACTCTGTTCATGGCTCTCATAATTGATTGAAAGTTCACTTTAGGCCAAGAATAATTATTCTTTTCTTAATAAGGACGTAAATCAAGAATATTAATTGTATTCAATTCTAAATTTTGAAAATCGAACAGAGATATAAGCCAATTATTATCTTTCTGCTCGCTGATTAAATTGAATTATCTAAAATAGACAGAGAATCTCATTCCATATTTCCTAATAACTCTAATTGATAAACTCGACATTTCGGTCTATGGTTTGTTTGAATATGTAGAATCTTTGAGCCATTTATGAGCTAATATCAATCCAACCAAGAGCAGGACAAATTTCAGATTATAAGGATATATATCAAAATCATTAACGCTTGATATATTCCTTGATACATATTTAAGCATTATTATTACCACGGAATCTAACAATCTGTGTTTTTGATAAGCTATTATAAAAAAAAAGAATTTAGATAAAAATAGTAGATCCCAGATGTAATTAAAGACTCGTCTAAAACAAAAAGCATTGCAACCACTTCATATTTAATAAAACATCATAATATTTACGTATATACAATATATATACCAGCAAAATTAATAATGATATTTATAAAAATTAAATAAAATACATGTGTTACTTTAAATATTAAGGCCGGCCATGACCAGAATCTAATTTTATAAAAAAAATATATAATCAAAGATTTTATTTAATCGACAACTTAAACAATCAGAATTACAGTTTTAAGTATTATGGGGTGTTATAAAAATAAAATATACTACTATATTTTTTAAAAAAAAGAGTAAAAATTGTGCTATAAAATATCGCATTGATCATAATTTTTCATTTGGTTCATTTTAAGACAAATTATCGAAATGGTACACTGCTAACTAATCTGCTAAACAAGGTTCTTGAAGATGTGAGGAAGAAATTGAGACATCAAAGAGATATTGAGATGTTAATTAGAGAAAACATGAAAATAATGCTTTAAACTTGAAAAGCGGTTATTATAAAATGAAAAATTTGGCATAAAAAAAGAAAATCATAATTAAAAGATGATAATTTGATAAATTTGTATATATATATTTATTTATTCTTCATAATTTATTTATATTGAAGTATTCCTTTTCATATTGTTTTCATCTATAAAATATTAACCACAATTTTTATTTCATATTTATCGCAATTATGTGTGCTTAGTCAGAAATTGAATTAAAATAATCAATAGTACCGAGAACAAAGCTTAATTAAATTTTGGAATTCAATCATTAAAAATATTTTTTTACGTTTTACAAAAACTTGATCATATTCATCATTAAAATTTATACTTCTATATCAGTAATAGCGTTGGCATTATAAATATTAAGAACTTTTACTTTTAGCATATCGAATAAAGCTTTTTTCCCATATTTAATCTTCATAAACCAAGATTTATCTGCGGATCAAGTACTATAGATTATAATTCTACGAAGTCGCGTAACGTTAAAATCAGGTCACCAGGGGTTACCCGGGTCAAGCAAAACCGCGACCTGACCCGACGGGTTTTATTAATTTAGGACTCGTGTCATAAAAATAACCCGACTCGAATTACTTCTCGAGTCGGAGCACTAGTCTCCTGATTTACCAATTCTAAAGAACTTACTACCGTCCAGAGAAATATATCTGTCACTAAAAGAACGAGGATAAAATGACAATTAATCATCAAGTTTCTAGGTAGACAAATAAACGACACTAAAAGAAGGTCTGTAAATGTTCTTTCCAAATTTTTTATCGGTATAGGAAACCCGAGAATCGAATATTCTTTTTTTTTTAAAAGAAAAAAAAAAAAACTCGAACAGGGATACATAATCGGATTTATGAAACTAATTTCCAAATAAGATATATTTACTATTTAATTGAATTGAAAATATTTATAAAAGGATTTTTTTTTTTTAAATCAATAAACATTTATGTTGAGTCACAATCAATTGCTGTTTCGTAACCTGTTAATAATTTTGTATATTATAAGACGTCCTCTTCCTCATAGAAATAATAAGTAAAATAGATGTTAATTTGCATAAAAGAAATTGGTGCCTGATCAAATGGGTCGTGTAACCTTCTGGAATAGCTAAACAGGATCAGGATAATTTTATTGCATTAAAAGAGACGTTAAAACAATCCATTCACATATTCGATTGTTAGCATCCTATTAAGGCAGTTGTTTTATTATAATTAATATTACAGATTTGACCGTTTCACACAGGAAAATTAGCAATAACACAACTCAATTCTTGCAGCCAATAGCCCCTACGAAAATTCTCATGCAGTTTAGTTGTGCACATAATAGGAACGTTGACCTTTTAAGCTTAAATCATGCAGAAATCATAAATTTAAGAATGAAATCGTGCCACAAATTTTGTTTATTTATTTTTCTGATTTATATGGAAAATGACTAATTGATTATAGATTTCTTAAAAATGAATAAATCAAATTAAAACTGGTAAATTTGTAGAATGGACCGTGCGGTTACACGAAAATTTTCATAGGTTTTGATTGACTCCAATTTAATCAAATGTTAGGATGATTTTGACCGTTCATATTAAGAAAAGTGTAAAAAGCAAGGGCCATTGTATTAATAATAATAATAATAAAATTTTATGGATGCTATAAGTAAAGAAACAAAATTGACAGATTTTATTATCATCTTTAATTTCATCTTCACAATAATGATTTAGTAAAAAGGTAAGGAATGCTTTATTTATAGAGAATTTGAAACAAAATTCACGAATTAAACATTTATTTTAAAATGTTTATTGAAATATATCACTTTATTTTATTTTATTTTTTTTTTAAAAAAAAAAAAGTATATCAATATTTTAAAATTTATACCAAATTTTATTCAGCTTAGTGATATAATAAAAGTCAAGTTAGAAACTAAAATTTTTATTAGTTATTAAACGACGTAAAGTTTGATTTATATTGCTTCTGAACGAAATTTTTTTTTGGAACGAGAGTGGCGCAGTCTTTTTTTTTTTTGTAAAAGTGTATTATCGTTACTGATATCTACCTGAAACAAAAATGATTCTCCTTGAAAAAATGCTAAATGCGAAAAGATAACACACCGTTACACATCGTTACACATTATATTTGATAAATAAAATTTTTTTTTAAAAAAAATTGCCGAGTTTGAAATTCATTTTTTTTTAAAAAAAAATAAAGGAATGGTCTTGAAATCCGAAATCGAACAGAATTTTTGCAATTTTAAGTGCATTTTCTTTATGCACGTTCCGGAAATTACGGACGTTTTCCGAACATCCTTTCCGAATATTCGTCAAACGTCACGTGTCCAATATAAATACTATTCTCTTGTATTGTATAAATTACAAACCGATATAGAAGTTATATTGATTTGATTTGGTAATTACTTATGTTATGGAAATTCTTTGTGCAATAGCCTCCTGAATATCCAAGCATTAAATAATCAATTGCATACATTGATTTACATATTACATTTCCTATTTCTTGCTCATTCAAAAAATTTTCATTGACATAAACTTTTTTATTTTTCCATCATGTTTGCAACATTCCATTCTAGCCTCTCAAAAGACCTTTTTCAAATATTAAACGATGCTGATGATTTTAACGTTATCATTAATGTCGGTGAAGGCAACAGTGCAAGAGAATTTCGAGCACATTCAGTCATTTTACGCGCGCGATCACCATATTTTAAGAGCGCCTTTTCGGCTGACTGGATTACAAAAAAAGATAATATGATCATATTTAACAAACCCAACATTACCCCAATCGTTTTTGACATGATTTTAAGGTAATTTTGAAATTATATTTCAATCTCATCATTTATTCAATTATAATTTAAAATTAATTTGAAATCTTTTTGAAGATATATGTATACAGGTGAAATCAATTTGTCCAAGCAAAGTGGCGAAGATGTACTCGCATTATTAATTGCATCTGATGAATTGCTGCTTGAAGAATTATATAAATTTGTACAAGTTCACTTGCTTGAAAATCAAATTAGCTGGGTTCAACAAAATTTTGTTCTCGTCCTTCAAACCGTGTTCAAGCTTGCTGATTGCGAGGAATTGCAAGATTATTGCTTGGAATCAATCTGTGCAAATCCACAGCCATTTATCGCTTCGAATCATTTCCTATCACTTGATAAAGTCGTACTTCTTGGCTTGCTTAAAAGAGATGATTTGCAGGTGGAAGAAATTGATGCCTGGGACTGTTTGATCCAATGGGGTATTAAACAGATCCCTGAATTGGAGAGCGATAGAGCTGGATGGAATCAAAATGATTTTAAAGCATTGGAGAAAACGTTAAATGAACTCGTCCCCTTCATTCGGTTTATGGAAATTTCCCCAGTTGAATTTTATGATAAAGTTCGTCCTTATAAAGATGTTATTCCCAGTCAAATTTATGAGGAGATCATTGAATTCCATTATAAAAAGATCTTACCAAAGAAAATAACTTCGCGACCTCGTCTGGGTAAATTGGGATCAACGATAATCAAACCAAAACTTGTAAACGTCATATCAAATTGGATTGACAAAAATGATTCTGCCGTACTTTCATCCAATAATAAATACAAGTTTAATTTAATTTACCTGAAAAGTCGAGATGGTTTTGATTACACGACATTCAATAATAAATTAAAAGGACAAGGTCCATTTGTAATATTGATAAAAGTTCGATCAAATAAGATCTATGGTGGTTATAATCCAATCGGTTACGACGGAAGGTGTCAATGGGTCACGTCATCAGCGAGTTTTATCTTTTCTTTTGAGAATGATCAAGATATACAGAACATGGAAATTGGAAGGGTCATTTTTGCGAAGAAAGCTGTATATGAGCATTGCAATGCATTTTTTAATTTTGGAAGTCATTTGTTTGTTAAAGAACAAGACCTTTTCCTTGGTAATCCTGGACATTATGATAATATATTTACTAACGTAGAAATCAGTTTGCCAATTGAAGAGATTGAGGTCTTTAGTGTGATTAAAAAGTAATTTCATTTCTTGTTCTCATTTTTTTTTATTTCCTTTACTTGATTCTTTAAATAAGTTCAAAATTTATTTATTATGATTATTTGATATCAAATTAAGTCTAAAATTTTATTTTATTTTGTCGGTCAAAATTTAAGTTAAACTTTAGAGATGTAATATAACGAAACCAAAATTTATCTTAAGAAAAATTAACATAATTCGCATAAATTTTATGTAAATTCTTGTACTCTTTTAACTATGAAAAATTATAATTTATATACTCCTTGACAATAAACTATTTAAACTATTTAAGTGAAATATTTCCGAAACCAATGAGAAATTCGAAATTATCATATAAGCACAACGTATTTTAAGCACGTGTAGATAGTAAATATTAGAAGGGCAAATTTAACCTGGACCCCGGGTTTAGGTTATTATCCTAAACCCATGTATAAATAAATATTTTTAAAGTATATATCACGTGACATACACAGTTGCGGTCTACCCTCTATTAGAAAATACAACTTTATGAGAATTTTATGCTCACAAATCAATATTTGTCCAACTGCATCACAATAGAAAGTTACTTTATTTATAATGTACAGTAAGTATTTGACCAATCAAAAAAAAAAAAAATAGAATATTTTCTAATCTATCCAGATAAAAATAATGAAATTTATACAAAAGGTTCAATAGAAAGTTTGGGCATGCATTAAGGTTATTTAAACCTTATTTTTTCATGTTTTTTATAAAAAATTCAAACATTTTTATTTTATCTTCCATACCTACAATAATAAATAATAATTTATCTACTTTTATGTTAATTTCTTTAGTAACTTTTTTGCTACTAACCTTTTTACTATTTTTGTTATGAAAAGTTCATTTTGAAAATTATTTTATTGAAAATATTTATCATGCGGCTGTTATTTAATTATACTTTATAAATAATTTTAGTCTTATGATCAACTGTACTATCTTTAAAGCATCTCATATTAATGCGTTATAATACTGTTTGCTTTACCAGAAAACATATGAAGATTTTCAAATATCTTATTAAAGTTCATTAATAATAACATAAATTTATTAACGATTATCATAAACGTTCTAATTAATGTCCATTTTATTTTAATTACAAATATTAGGATGGAGTTATAGATTAATATAATAGAAAATTAAGGTTGTGGGAAAATATTTTTAGGTTTCGACAGTTCATCGAATATAATAGTCGAATCTATTATAAATCACGAAATAGTGAAAGTCGGAACTATATATTAAAAATACTTCGAAAATAAAAACCCGGGATTCAACTTTTGTAATGCTACTAAACCAGTTTTAGAAAGGTTAATGGGACGATTCTTTGGCTTATGATCTTCGGTCCTAATTCTGAGGACCGATTTACGGTTACAGTACGATTTCCAATGCTATTTTCCCGAATAACTTTCCCGAATAGAACATTATCCCGATATTAAAATAGCATTAAATATATATAAATCTTAGTAAAATTTTGCTTTTGGGAAAATGGCATGGGAAATGGCCCAATATCAGTATTATAAAAAGTAACTCAATTAAAATATAATAAAAAATTCTGGTAGTATAAACCACTCGGCATTTAACTTACGGGTCGTTTGTAATTGAATGATATGACCCGTAGGTAACTTTTACTAGCAAATTATGATCACGTAAAATCTTTTTCGAAATCACGTGTTCGTCACATCCCGCGAGACCTCCCATATAAACTTACTAATATAATGAATAGATCATTAAAAACGAATCTTTTAACTTTTTGCAATGACTTTTTTTCCTTCATCACTAAAAATGGAAAATAATTTAACGAGTGCAAACTTTTGCAGATTGTTAAATTTTCTAACCTTCATGCTATGCCATGCATTTTGTTATGGTTTCGTATGGTCATTTCATTTTTAAATTACTTTACAATAATTTTGCATGATTCAAGTATGCATCAAACAAAAGCCAAGAGATTTTTCATAAATCCAATGTTTCATTACTTGTCTATTTTTAACAAATGAAAATTCATTATTTTTACTAACTTAAAAAGGAATACAGTTTCACAATCACGTGGATAATAAACCAAATAACTTTTTTAACAAATGATTCCGAACCGCTAATGTCAGAATTTTATCCCAAAATGTAACAACGTATAAAAATAAAAACAAAAAGAAAGTAGGAAGTATCTATTAATTTTGATCGATCACATTTTTACATTCGTCAATTTACAAATAAAATTTATTCTGTTGACTGCATCTTATTAAAACTTATTAAATGATAGTATTTTTATATTTCTGTAATTGATAGATAAGATAGTAAGATATATAAGTTTAAAATTTTAATTATTTCTTTAGTAATTTATTATATATCAAAAAAAAAAAAAAATCACTAGTTAATTACATATTTTTTTATTTTTACTTAAAATCATAAAATTTATTTAGATGCTTGCCGAACTTTTTCAAAATAGTTTAGACGTATTCTTTACTATGTTTTGGATCAGCTTTCGTCGTATCGGAAGGGTTTCGTCATATTCCTTATGATTTTAATATAGATTCATTTAAGAGTTTCGTCCCTCATCTATAAAAATATTAATTTTTTAATAATTTATTTTAAACTATTTAAATAATTGAAAATGTTTAATATTAAATAAAATTGTAGGCAAATTTGCTTGCAATACCATTCATTTAAGGGATAAAAATTACTTATTTTAAATCAAAAATTGTTTATTTTATAAAATTTAATATCAAAGTAAAATTATTTTCATATTAAAATTATATAAAAACATTTTTTAAAAAAAAGTAATTAATATTTAAATTTACCTTATAAAATTAAATAAGAAAAAATATATATATATATAAAAAAAAAAAAAAAAAAAAAAACTGTTTAAAGTAACGAATGATCTTAATAGGACGTGATAAATATTCGTTTTCATTAATTTTATTATTATTTTTTTCTTTCTTCTGTATAACCAAATAACGGACAGAAGAAGTAATAACTGAAGGTACTGATTATTTGCTAAGCTACCAAGTTGGCAAAATATAAGGAACTGCTTTTTCTGGAATGGGAATTAGCTATGTACTGCATATTCCCTTACAGACAAATAAAATACTAGGTAAGTCACCAAGTCTTAATGGAAGTTACCTCACCTTCACAATGCTCTAGCTGCACTTTTTCTATAGACTAAAACAGGCTTTATTTCTCGTTTCTTAGAATTTACCAACCTTTGCAAATTATTTTTATTTATTTCTTTCTGCTTTTTATTAGTTTAATAGATAAAATATATAAGTTTAATTAAAGTAACTTATTTCTGTAATTAAATATTTTATAATAATTGTTAATTTAAATAATACTAAAAAATTTTGATTTATTAATAAAGGATCTATGCTCTATAATATTTAACATTAAGTAAAATTTTTAATTTAATTTAAATTAAGAAAAAAAGTATACTTCACTTAATATGATTACAAATCAGTGATATCAAGAATTAATTACTTTGAGATAATAAATATATGAATCTATAGGTTTATATACTAATAAATTTAGGAAATTAGTAATTCATGTGTGTTTAACTACTACAGTAAATTCTCTATTAAAGTACTACCCTTTGGAACTAAGTATAAGGATGCATTTAAAGAGAATGTGCATTTATAAAAAATATATAAATCTATTTAATTCTAACCTAAAATTAAGGTAATACAAAAAATTTATAAGTAAACTATATAAAATTTTTTTATAAAGAGTATATTTACAAAGAGTATATATATAAAAAAAACATGTATTTAACACTAATATTCAAGTTAGAACTAAATAAAAAGATGCATTTATAAAGAATTAGCTATAATATATAAAAGAAAAGAATATTTTTCATAGTTCTTAATTTTTCTACACTTTCTTGAATTATTCTCAAAATGTAGCTAATTTATATGCTGCAATACAATTTTGCAACTAGAAAAGCCCCTAAGGATATCAGTATTACTACTATATCTACTTCTAAAAATGTTATTACTAATGTTGAAATAGATAAATTCATAAAGAAATTAGATTATTTAAATATTAACTATATTAATTTAACAATTACTTTATTAATATAATCTCAATAATTTCAAAGAAAATGAATAGAATGAAATTATAATAATGCTACCAAAAGATCTAGACAAAATATATCTCCTATTATCTGTTATAATTGTAATAAGTATTATATATCACAGAAATTGTTTTCAACTTCAGCAACAAAAAAGAGATGATAAAAGATCTCGTTATAAGAATTTTAGAGATGTATATTTAGTTAATCAATATTATGATAATGAATATAATGACTATACTTTAAAAGGAAATAAAAAAAATACAAATTATATTTAAACATTAGATCTAAACCTTATCTAAGAAATCTCATCTTTGAAAATAAAAGAAAATGATAAAAGAAATTTTAAAGAATTTTAAGGACTCCAATTGTTGAAAATCTAGATATAGAAATTCTACTTCAAAATTTATATTTGAACCAGTTTGAATAGAAAAGCATTAAAGACATTTAGATATAAATTGTTACTTATTCCTATTGAACAGCTTACTAAATTTAATATTTCTATATACTTATAGAATTTATTATATAGATTTACTATTGGTCAAACTACATATAGGAATCTGAATAGCAAAAGCCAGGACTCAGCCAATATTGTGATTTTGAGTAAATCGAGATTAAAGTCACATGATCAATTTTAACAATCACTTTCAAGAAAAATAAAATGGTCTTAATAATCTACAATGAAATTTTGCATGTATATAATTGAACCTTTTGACAGCTCTTTGGCATAATTTTTTAATATAAACTATGAACTTTATATAACAAATATTTTTAATGAAATTTGTGTAATATTTTGTGAAAAAATAAACAAATTAGTTCATTTTGAAAACTTATTTTTTGAGATTTTAATGTTTAAAATTATAAAAAAATGATAATAATGTAATAAGAATATTAGCAACATTATGTGAGTAAAATATCTGAATTTCCATAAATTCAAAATTATTCAAGTGTATTTCATTAAAATTTTCAATAAAATTTTCTTCAACATCTTCGACATTCTTAATATTATCAGAATTAGAAATAATTTCATTATCTGACGCACTTTTTTTCGCTATTAGAACTTGATTTTTCAATAAAAAATGTATTGTTCAACTCTTCTAAAGTAGACAAAATATTTTTGTTTGCACTATCATTATTAAAATAAATGCTGTGTTTCATGTTATTTATAAACAAAAAAATGCGAAAATTTTTAAAATAATTGACTGCAAAAAATGTTAAAATTTACGCCTTTATTACTAATATATTATGAGCAGAAAAATATATTCTCCAAATGGCTAGACCTATAGACATATGATATTGTAAAATCTCAAAATCACGTGATTAGTTTGAGCCTCAGCTTTTGCTGTTCGGGTCTCCATATACTATTTTTAAATATTATTCTAAATTAGCTTAAGCTGTCAGACCTTCAAGAGAAAAAGTAAATAATGATACTAAAGAAGCTAATCTATTGAAAAGTACTGAAAAACTGATCTTTATATCAAATATACATTTAGGATTAAACAAAAAGCTCAAACTGCAATTATTAATAGTAAAGCTACTACTAGTATTATTATTAAAACCTTAATAAAAAAAACTTGAATATAAAATCAATTTGCTATTAAAAATAATTGTAGTAATAGCAAATAGTGCTAGAACTCATTCTCTTAAAATTTTTGATAATGTTTTAGTAATATCAGAAAAATTAAAGTACACTCACCTAGCAAAAATGACCGACCAACAATAATTTTGCGATTAAATACCTCATTTTTAAATAAGTATATTTCGATAATTTACATATTAATTTCATATAAATTTTATATTATTAGAT
>CAJVPP010001194.1:0-21913 GCA_910592005.1 Funneliformis mosseae | reverse complement strand
AAACTTTTTTTGAACCAGGGGGAGACTTCATACTGAAAGTTTTTTGGGTGGGGGTTTTTTTTTTGATTTTTTTTTAATTTTTTTTTTTTTTTTTTTTTTTTTTTTTTTTTTTTTGATGGATACACATTTTATGTTTATTGTTTGCATTGAAGTAAACCAATGGGGGAGATAAGAAAAAAAGGAGATTGTTTGCTAAAAAAAAAAAGCGAATCTAACATTTTTTTGGTGGTGGGTGACCACAACAAAATATTCAAGTTTATTATTTGAAGAAAAAAAAATATGTTAAGGGGATATGCAATGCAAAAACATGAGGTAATTTGGTGTAATGTGATGAGAGAAGGTTTTTTTGGAAACCAAAAATCCAAACGCATGCAGGACATCATCTGGTAATCGTACCGGTTTGACCTGTTCGACCTGTTTGGTGTTATGTTGTCTTACCAAGAGTGTTCACAATTTACAACAATATTTTTCAAATCAATGATTATCCAAGGACACCTTGTGAGCAAAACAAAAAAAAAAGAAATCAAGCCTCACGATTAATAACCGTCGTCTTTTTTTTCAAGTAATGGAAAACATTCTTCATTTCCCGTTATCTTGAAACTCTATACTCTTCTCACGCCAAATTTCTAAAATTGGGGACTGTCATTTTTAAGTAAAATCATATTGTTACTAGAATGGTTTAAATGATCACTTTTTTTTTTTTGCTTGGACAATCACCAAATTTAAATTTGGCTTAGATTCGGTATAGTGTTTTCAGGTTCATAACCGCGCCGAAAAAATATACAAAACTTATGCTCGATCTGGAAATTTATTCTGGAACGAAATTTCCCAATCCTTTTTACTGATTTTGTTCCTTTACTCTATCTTTGCACATGAAAATCTTTCTAAAATGGATAATATGAACTAAATGTGTGACTTTTTTAATTTTCCCATTGTCAATTCAATGATTCATTTTGAGAATAAAGTTTTCTGAACACAAAAGTTTATATTGTTTATATTACAAACCTTATTAAATTAATAAGTCAAATGACCCAAACATGATTGCAGAACTTAGAACAGTGACAGGTAAGACAAATTATCAGATTTTTCTATGATAAATAAAAACACAAAGATATTTTTATTTTATTTTTTTCCTCATTTTTTAAATCATCTTTACAAATAAAAAATTTCTAAACATGAGTGAATTTAATACTTCTAGTCCTCGTGTGTATGTTTGATTTAAAAATATTTTTTGATATTTATTTTTTTTTTTTTTATTTCAATTCTTCAAGATATTGACACGATTTGATATTATTAGACGTAAACGAAAAGGAAGCAGCAAATCAATTACAAGGAGCAACAAAAGAAGAGCTTCCACAATTGAAGTGAACGTAAAACAAGAACCCATCGCTGCTTCACCTATATTATCACCGAAAGAACTTCCTAAATCAATCGTCACTGAAATTCCCTCACCTCAAGTTACATTACCCAATGATCAACTTCGTCAACCAACGAGACCAAACTTGGAAACGCAATTTAATCATTCATTTCCAAAAAATTTTACAATGATTCCAAACGAAATATTCGCTCAAATATGTGCTCATTTGCCTCCAAGTGATTTATTATCAATGACATTGGTGTGTAGAAAATTAAATGAATTACTCTGCAGCCTTCATTCTCAAGAAACCCAGGCGATTTGGAAAACTTCTAGGACGAGATTCTTGAGATTTCTTCAATTGAATCCCCCACCAGAATTGGATGAAAAGAGTTATTTCGTTCTGAGGCAATTGGAAAACGGTTGTCAATTTTGCCATGGTCATGGAATTGGTCTCATTAGGGTTTATTGGGAATTTCGCGTACGTTGCTGCGAATCATGTCTTGACAAAAACACGATGAGGTAGCTGTTCTGTTCAATTCGAGTGAGATTGTTTTTTTTTAAAAAAAAAAAAAAAAAAAAAATTAAAAAAATTGATCTTTTTTTTTTCCAAAGACGTGACACGCTTTATATTGATTTACGTGTCCCAGACGAAGTTCTTCGAACCCTTCCACGAATCTTTCGTGGCGCGTCTCATGTATATTGGATGAGGGATGTTGATCGGGCGATGATAGAATATAATAATCTTAGGAAGGAAGAGATACAATTTTGGGTTGAACATAAAGAAAATATCGCGCATAGGATCATGCAGCAGGCGGAGACTTATGAGCAGGAAGAAAACGATGAAAGACTATCGAAGCTTGAAGGACGTTTCGTTGCGCAATCGCCAAATAATTTGCCACAACAAGTTCCAATACCACAACGGCAAATATTTATAAGACAACCACAACTGGTAACCAATCCCATGAATAATTTTTATGTCATCAATTCCTCATCCAATTACACAACCGATAAACCAATTTACACATCACCACAGATAAGTTTCACACAACCTCATCAATTCTGCCGATCAAAAGTAATCCTCCCGTCGCAATATGTGAAATCACAACTCTTATATTCACATTATCCTCATCATCCTCAACCGCGACAACAAATTTTTCCACAACACCAAATGATCCCAGCTCACGTGGTGGCAGGTATTCCCCAACCAATATTAGCTCCCCAACCACCCCCTCAATTTCCCCATTTGCTAACTCCTCAAATGATGTCCTCTCATTACGAAAAGTTTGGACAATTTTAATTTTTCAAAGGTTGATAGATTCTTTTAAAAAAAAAAATTTGTATATAATAATTTGTAAAAAAAAAAAGAAAAGAAAAAAAGAAAATTTATAAAAATTTAAAAATAAAAAATAAAAATTCTCCGTTATTGATAACGGAATTGCGGTATTTCAAAATTTTTGATTCATTAAAAGGTTTTTTTTTTTTTTTTTTTTTTTTTTTTTTAATTAAATTTTCGCGAATGAATTTTTAAAATTACATCCAATTAAAATTAAATCAAGCATATGATTCTTTTTCCTGTCATTAACAAGAAAAAACGAAATATAACGTATTTACATAAATATTGACCAAATATCGAAAACATGGAATACTTGATAAGCAACCACCAAACGAAAATTTTTCAAGTCTTTGGAGAAACCACATTATTGGTTTGTTTATAAGTTCACACGATGAACTATTTCCGGTCATTGAATGAACCTTTCATAAAAAAAAAAAAAGATTTATTGGAGTCGAAGCCATTTTCTCTTTGATTAAATCGCGATTCTCCACCATTGATGACTCGAATTTCTTTTTGAGATTTGAAAAGACCGATCGCATAATATCGAGCGAATAAACATTGTGACGAGAATACTTTTTGAAAGAATAACATTTCTTTTTTTCTTTTTTGTTTACAAAATACATAACTCTTTATCCCACGATAGAAAAATAAATTTCAATCCAAAAACCGCGAGAAAACCCAAACTCGATCTATTTAATTAAGAATCTCATTGCGGAATAAAAACAAAAAAAAAAGCGATTCAGACCGTTAATTCTTGATGGTGAAAACCTGAGTGAGATGTTCGGTACGTGGCCAATCTTATGGTGATTAATTTTTCTTTTGGTCATTTAAGAGAAGTTGTTATAAAAAACTTTCGTCAGTTTTTAAATGGCCTTTCCGAATATAATTAATCACTCATATTCATTAATAAATCAAAAAAAAAAAAAAAAAAAATTTCAAGAATATAAGAGGATCGATCTATTTAGCAAATGTTTGGTAAAGAAACCCTTTTCGTAACCGTTTGGGAAAGGTACCAAGGTTTACAGTAAATTTTAAACACGAATTTTATGCTGTATGTACATTTATCATGCGTATGGTTAATTTTTCTTTATAACTTGAAATACTTCATAATCATTTATCACAAAAGGTGATATATTGATTATGTCCCGTTCATAATCTTTTCGTGTACTTGTTCCTTCAATTATATCTATAAAAAAAGAACAGCCTTTTCAAGTTAAAGGAATATACAGTGTATATAAAAATGAAAAAAAAATTTTATGGAAAAGCGTGAACTTACGTAAATCACCACATCCAAAGCCCAAACACCCATATTCGACGCCGCAATCACGAATGGCTTGTTCATGATTCACAACTCTACTCAAAATTGCTTCATTTTGCAAATCATTTCCTTGACCCAAAGAAAAAATAAAACTATCTTTGGTCGAAATAAATCGACCGGAAGAACTCCAATAAACAGGATTATAACCACCAATAAGCAGATTGGAATCACCAACCTTTAATACCACGAGAGTAGCACCTTGATTATTACATTTATCATGAAATACTTGACGTGAAATCCCATCACGAGAACCACAAGCTAGCAATCTAAATTCGTAAGGAACTTTGGAAAGTTCGAGGGGATCATCGTTATGAGTAAAAACCTCTTTATCAATCCAACTCGAAATCAGGGAAACAAATTGAATCGTCATAAGTTTTGAACCGGGTAATCTAGTACTTTTACGTGGTGGTAAAATATTAAATTCCGATTCACTTCCTACCATAATAAATTTTTTAATGCGTTCTTTAAGATCGGATGGTAATAATTTTTTATAAGGCCTAACTTTATAATAATAGTCCGTTGAAGAAATTTGAAAAAATCTAATGTGCGGTATACATCCTTTTAAGGTTTGTTCCATGATCGCAAAATCTTCACTTGTCCATTTCGTCACATCATTCGAAGAAAGGAGTGGATTTTGTTCCATGCCCCATCTAATAACATAATTCCAGATTTCAATTTCACACATATTTAGGTCTTCCCGTTTTAATAAAGCAATTAAAGAGGTTTCCTCAAGAAATGCAAAATCACTTGATTGAAAAATTAATGAAGCGTCTTTACACATTTCTTTTTCGCAAAAATCTTGTAGCATGCCGCATGTCTTATGCCTTGAAGCCATTTGATGTACTTGAATAATATTTCTTATTAACCATTCACTCTCATTTGTAACAAGATGTTCTTGAATATGTTTGACCAATTCCTCTAATACAAGCTCATCCGCTGCTACCATTAATTCTAATAATTCTTTTTGTACTTCATTTTTCAGGTTAATCGTGCCCGTATAAATATATTTAAGGATATCTTTAAATATTTTGGGAGAGATATTCGGCTTTTTGTAAGTAAACGTATCTCCTTTTTTCTTTGCCCACTTTGTTGAAAACGCCGCTCGAAAATATGGTGACCTTGCTTTTAAAATAACCGAATGTGCTTTAAACAATTCTATATTAGGTTCTTCTCCAACTTGGATTAATACATTATAATCGTCCGCATCCTCAAAAAGTTGTCGAATATCTCTTAACAGGGCTAATGACAAATCTGGTAGCATATCTTCAAAAAAAAAATGTCAAAAAAAATTTTTTAAATTTTGTTTAACAATTATTTTATTTTAATTTCGACTATTTCAACCCCAAAAGTTCGTGCGTATGCATGAAAAATTCCTTAAATGGATAATATTTACGGAAAGTCAAATTTTTTATCTTGAAATACCCGTTTCATTGTCATTTTCACTTTTGATATGTATGAATGCATACAAGTGTAATAAAAAAAAAAAAAAAAAAAAAAAAAAAAAAAAAAAAAATGAAACAAGCAAAAGAAAGATCTTGAGAATATGATACGAATGTTGGCGAAATTTTGAATTCGTCGTTCAGATAAAGCTTTGGCATTCGCAGCTATAATTAATTCGACTGGTCAATTTTAATTGGTAAGTAATTTTAAGATACATAAATTACGCAGGATTTAGGTTCATATGGTTACACGAGGTTTCAAGAAAACGACAATTTTGCATCAGTGGCTGATGGAGGAATAAAAAAATTTATCTTTTTAGAATTCATTGATGCTTGCTTCGGACCTAATTTTTCTTAAGCTAATCATATTTTTTTTTTGTTTTAGTCAATTCATTATGAAGGCAACAATTAGAAATCGACTAAAACGAAAATATCTTGTTAAGATCCTTACATCATCATGATCTGAAAATCTCAAGGTATTTATGATGTAAGGTTACACTAAATTAGATTTGAATGCTTTAAAAGGATATCCATGAAACAAAAATTTGTATAAATGTAATCGAAAACTCGGCCTTTTTTTTAAACATTTTCCTTTTCCTAAATTCCTTTTTTAGGAATTGTTCTTTAAAAAAAAAAAAAAAAATCTAGATTTTGTAAATTATGTCGTCTCCAGTAGACCAGCAGATTAATACTGACTCGTCCATTCAGACATTTATTTCTTCTTTAATTTTCAATACAGGCATTACAGTTGCGGTATTTATTGCTTTTGATTTTGTAAGGAAACGAAATAGAAAGGTTTATGAACCTCGAACTTATCTGGTTCCTGAAAAGTAAGCCAATTTTTCGTTGATCGCTTGCAGCATGTGATGCTCTAGCCGCAGTAATCAGACTAACCGCAGTATTCAACAGGAAAAGGTCGGAACCATTACCAACGGGATTTTTTAAATGGGTTTTACCGGTTCTAAGGGTTCCCGATGAAGAAGTTATAAAGCGAATAGGGCTTGACGCGTTTATGTTTATAAGATTCATGGGATTGTTTATGAAGTTATTTGGTATATTTAGTGTCCTTGGAATAGTAATTTTACTACCACTTGATTCTAAAAATCAAAAAGGTGGCTCTGGCTTGGATCAATTCACTCTTGGTAACATTTCCGACTCCAATAGATTATGGGCTCACTTGATTCTCTCATATTTTTTCAGCTGTACGTATAAAATACCGTGTATTGAAACGTTTTCGTCGTCAATTTTCAATTTTGATCTTCTCACTTATATCATACGATAGGTGTTACAATATATGTACTATATCATGAGTTGCGTACATTTATTCGCTTACGCCATGAATATCTCACAACTGACGAACATCGAAATTCTCCACGGGCGACCACCATATTAGTTGTCGGCATTCCAAATGAAATGAATAATTCTAAAGCGTTGAAAGCTTTATTCGATATATTTCCGGGTGGAGTGAAGCGCATATGGCTTAATAGAGAACCATCTAAACTTGAAGGTTTCATGGCTGATCGAGAGAAATTAGTGAATAAATTAGAAGGTTCCGCTACAACATACATAACGCAACACGCAAAGAATTTAGCAAAGTCACCATCCAAAGAATCTAATGCCGAAAATGGAAGTAGCGCACCGAGTACTACACGTCCACAACACCGTAAATTACTAATAATGGGAAAAAAAGTTGATTCCTTGGAAACTTATCGTTCTGATTTAAGCAACTTAAATCAACAAATATTAAATTTGCAAAAAAACCCCAATGATTTTAAACAATTGAATTCAGCTTTTATACAATTTAATAATTATATCGGGGCTCAGTTAGCCGCTGCATCGACGGTTCCAAGGTTAACTGATATTGCCCCTGATGATATCATTTGGGAAAATTTGAATTTGAAGAATAATCAAAGAATCATTAGAAGGTTTATTAGTCTAGCCATTGTTATTGCTCTTGTATTACTTTGGATTTTTCCAGGTATTATTTTATGTTGGTTTACAAAAAAAAAAAATTCTTAAGGAAAAAAAATTTTCTAAAATAACGTGATAAAATTTTAGTCACATTTGTCGCGTCTATTAGTCAATTGGAATCATTGCAAAAACTCCCATTATTGAAGAATATTATAGGGTCTTTTCCAAAAGAGGTCTTTGGTATAATTCAGGGTATTTTACCAGCTTTAGGATTAGCGATATTGATGTTTATATTGCCAATAATTTTAAAATGTAGGTATTTTTTACGTTTCGGAATAATTTTTTTTTATTTATTTACTTAAAATACATCCACATATACGTATATTTTTTTTAGTTTTATCCAAATTCGAAGGAATTGTCACGTATTCATCGGTTGACCTTAGCTTGCAGGGCAAATATTACTTCTTTTTGGTATAAAGAACTATTTTCATAATTACTTTGATTTATTAATTCGAATTAATGATTAATTTATATGCGTGTGTGAATTTACGTTAGGTTGTGAATGTACTTTTAATTTCAACATTCGCTAATGGTATATTTACGGCATTGCCAAATCTTATTGAGAAACCAACACAAGCAATTGACATTTTAGCAGTAAATCTTCCATTGGCTTCAACATTTTTCCTTACCTATGTCCTTCTTACGATATCAGCTAGCGCCATAGAAATATTCCAAATTGCACCTTTAATTTCGGACATTATCTTTAGGAAATTTTTAGCTAAAACTCCTAGAAAAATTTGGCAATTGGAACGAGCGATGTTATATAAAGATTGGGGAACGGCTTTCCCTCCACATACATTGATAGCCTGTATCGGTTTGGTATACTCTACAGTACAGCCATTAATCCTTCCTATCGTTACCTTACATTTTATGATTTATTACTTGGTGTATCGTTATCAGTTCCTTTACGTATACGAACAGCCAAATCAGACGGGAGGATTATTGTTCCCAAAGGGAGTTTATCAAATGTTTACAGGGATTTATATATTTCAATTAACACTTACTGGATTAATGTTTCTTAAAGGGGCTTTTGTACAAGGCATATTGTGTATTATATTGTTAATGGCATCGGTCATAGTATTAGTATCCATGAGAAAGATCTTTAAACATAATCCAAGGGCCGAATTTTTACCTGTTGATTTGACGGGTATAATTGATATGAAATCAAGAAAGGTTTTGGTAGGAAATGATCATGGTAAACATAAACATGAACAAGAAGTTGTTGAAAAGGATGAATATGCAAGGCAAGATGTATTGCATATAAATGAAGGCGATGAAGAAGAATTGCAAAAAGAAGAAGGGTCAAAAACGTTCATGCATCCTGCTATCACGTCCGCACAACCTATAGTTTGGTTACCTGATGATCAAAACATTTCAGATGATTTTATAAATGAATTTCGGAAAAGTGGGATTAATGCGACAAATCAAGGCGCAACTCTTAATGAAAAAAGTAAAGTTGTAATCGATAAAAATAAAATTCCCTTAGATATTCAAGATGATAAATATGCCAAGCAATTGATGCAAGAGAAAGCACAAGAAAAAAATCATGGTGGCCCGATTCAAAATGTTGCTGGTACAAGTCATACTCATTAATTAGCTTTACAACCATTCAAGGATAAAAATTTATGCATCTTTGTTTACATAAATTTTTTTTTTTTTTACATTTTTCACGAGTTTTGATGGTGATACAAAAAAGGGAGGGGATTAGTAATGTAATTATTTTTCGGTTTAATATAAGGGAATCTTTCGATATTTAGATGATCAGCTGGCTGAATTCGTGTAAACTTTTTTGATAATTAAAGGAAAAATTGATGTGACACAAAAAATATCATGCTGGAATGTTCTAAATAAGATACCCACCTATTGTGAAAAGGTAGCGGTTTGTTTAGTTTGTTATTCCTATTTACGTAAATTAGCGAAGTTATACTTAAAATTACTATTGTTAGGGAATTCTTTTATGGATGTTCCGTGCATAATCAAGATGCGAGATTTTAAAAGAAGTTATATTAATTCATTCATACGTGAAAATTATTTCTAATAATTATCACGGATGTCGCACATGACAACATGCTACCACAATGCCAAATAAGATGAAATTCATTCAATTCCAAGTATGCATCACATCATTTCAAACGATGAATCTCGAATTCACATACATAAAGAAGGCCACTAATTACTAATGTAACCTTTGGCGTTTGTAATTTCTAATTTATGTAGTTTATAAATAAACCTTTTTTGTAACACGCCAAAATAATTGATACGATGGGAAAGTGCTTATCGAGATCCTCGCCATCGTTTATACGGAATGTGAATTTTTTGTGAAAAATATCTTTATACGTTTAAAATGGGTTAATTTTTTTAGTTCGAATGCTAAACCTTTTTGTTCAGGTTCAGTCTAGAATCTAGAAATCGGCTGAACTCAAACTCTAAACAATTTATTGAAGTTGGCAATACTTTAGCTAATTAAATCGCGTCGTATCTCAAGTTGGGAGCCTTATATATTGTTGAATAATAACGCGAATTTTTACAATTACAATTTTTGGGCAAACAAAGACCGGAAGGTTTTAGCTTGAATTACGCCGATTAAATAGGCTTAAAATGATACCTTTTGTTTTGGCAATTATCTATCTCCTAATAATAGTATTTTGTACCTATTATGGACAGGATTTAATTCATTTGGCGACTATTAGGTTTTGTTTACTATTTATATTCGTTTACAAATCATTACTCTATATATATATATTTTTTTTATTCAGTTAATGACGGATAATTTCGTTCCGAGAAAGGAATTCATTAGCTGAATAGGTGTTAAAAAGGTTTTTTTTTTTCAAATGTAAAAAAAAAAAAAAAAAAATCATTTTGTGGATTAATCAGTGTATTACAAGAAAAGTTGTGTAGCCGTGAGAGCCAAAAACAAATCATTATCTAAACACATATATATTATTCATTATTTATCCAACTTTTTTTGAACTTTTGGGCCTTTTTATTTTTTAATTTTTTTTTTTTTAAAAAAAAAAAATCAATTCCTTTATTCTGAATCCACAACTTCCTTTTACTTTTGAATGATTAACTTGTAAATGAGAAGATCTTTAATGAAGTGAAAATCCTAATACCTAAAAAAGTAACGAAGAAAAATTTTCATAGATATAAAAAAAAAAAATGATGATTAAAAATAAATTGATCAAGTCGCTATTCCATGTTATTATTTTTGTAATTCTATTCGTAACAAAGACATGTCAAGAGTATCGTTCTATAAGTGGCGAAGGTAATAATAAATTAAACCCATTAGATGGTGTTTCGAAAACTCCTTTCATCAGAGAACTTCCATCGGAATCACGATTCGCGGATCAAGCTACATCAAAAATGATTTCTACACCGGGGGAATATGGGGAAGCTATTGTTCCAGATACACTAACTACTTGTAGTGCCCAATTACCTGCAAATACTTTTCCTTTGCCTAGATGTGTTAGTAATAAAGTGGCTGCTATGACTTTGAAAGTTGATGATTCTTTTAATTTTCAACTTTTGGAAAAATTCAAGAGTAAACGGAAAAATTCACATATTGTAAGTGTTTTTTATTATTGGCGTAGTAATGCTGCGGCATATTCAAATGGATTATAACTAATATGTCTTTCTTAACTAGTTAACATATTGGGCATTTTTCGTGAGAATGGATATCGTTACTAATCCCGCTAATGGGCCGACATATTCAGAAGGGATCTATATCCCTCAAGATGATAAAGATTACTTGTCAAGTTACCGAAATGGCCCATCCGCCGACACTTTTGGTTATACTTCGGTAAGCACCAGCAATTTATTTGTATCATAATTTCATCATTATACGAGCCAATTTCTTTTAATATTTTCAAATAGACGGCTTTTCCATTTAATCGATCAGTAGCAGATGGCGGTCAAACAGGAGTAAACATGGTCACATCATTCCTTGACGCGTCCACGATTTATGGTAACAACGAAATTGATTTACAAAAATTTCGTGATGTTAATAATAATGGAAAGATGAAATTGGAATACCTTGAAACGCCTGATGGGCAATTTGGATATCCACCTCAAAGTGCGGATGGTGAATTAATTACGGGGATAACGGCGAAAACAAAGAATGTATTTACTGATATGTTCGCCACAATCTTTTTACGTGAACATAATCGATTATGTGACGATTTATTTAAGATACATGGAAATAATTGGGATGATGAAAAATACTTTCAAGAGGCAAGAAGATGGGTAATAGCATTTATTCAAAGAATTACCTATTATGAATATCGTAAGTTACAATATTTAAGTCGCGTTTGTGAAGGTTCATTATTTTTACTTACACTTTTGATGTATCCAATCATAGTTGGAACTGCATTGGGATCCAATTTACCTCCATATAAAGGATATAACCCGGACCTTAGGCCCATCATTGACACTTTCTTTGCTTCGGTGACATTTCGATATGCACACTCCGAAATCAGGTATGATTAACATCAGGGTATCATGAAATTTGTAGCCTTTACTAATATTACACTCGTATAATATACAGCGATTTTTATAATATGGTAAATGAACGTGGAGATTTACTTTCGGTGTTATCGTTACACGATATAAAAATGAACGGTCTATTGACAACTTATGGAGTTCCAACCATTGCTCTTTCACTAGCGCTTCAAATGTATGTGATTTTTTGTATTTAATGCCTTTTTTTGTATTTCTTTTAACCTTGTTAACTTACAATAATTATTAATATTATTATACTATTATTATCTTAAAAGACAAGAAGAAGTTGATATCTATTTTTCTGAGTTTATGTAAATATAATTTTAATGAATTTTTTTTTTGCTTTACTGCGATAAATGTAACCATATCTATAACTATATCAACTAAAAAAAATTTCATGATAGGCGGCATTATTTTCTTAGACCAATATATGTGGATATTGCTGCGTAAGTTAACGTTTATAATGAGATTTTGATATATCATGACATTTATATTTCTAATCTACCCTTATTCATTTATTCTTTAGATTAGATTTGGTTCGAGGTAGAGATCACGGTATTCCATCATATAATGATGCAAGAGTAGCATTTGGTTTATCAAAAAAATTAACTTGGGCAGAAATTTCAAGCGATCCCGAAGTACAAAAAAAATTAGAAGAAACATATGGAACCATAGATCGAGTTGAGGCATTTATGGGTGGATTGGCCGAAGATCACGTTAATGGAGGAAATTATGGGGAATTATTTTCAAAAAGTTTTGTTGAATCGTGGTCAAAGATAAGAGATTCTGATAGATTTTGGTATGAAAATAAAGATGCAGGATTTAGCAAGGATGAGTTATCAATAATACAGAAAACAACATTATTACAAATTTTTGAAAGAAATACCCCACAATATGTAACATATCCGCAAAATCTTTGGTTTGTACAACCGCCTATTTCAAAAACCAAACCTGATAATAAAGAGTTTAAGGGTTCTGATACGCTTGCTGATGGATTTAATCTTCAATGGACTGTGGAAGGTTCTGATATTACCTTCTTGATTACAATGAATAGTGAAAATTCATGGTTCGGAATAGGATTTAATCCTAATACTGAAGCTGCTATGTTAGATACCGATATGATGATATTTTACAATCAAGATGTCAATAATAAACCTAGTGTGGTTGGGAGGAATTACAAAGGTATCGGACGTGCAATTAAACCTAAGGAATTACCCGATAATGATCAAATTTTGACAATATTGGATAGTAAGACAAAGGTTGAAAATGGTATAACTCAAGTTCTGGTTAAGCGGCCTCTGAATGCTAAAAATCGAAAATCTATCGATGGTTCTATTGAAAGTATGTAGAATAATGAGAATATAAATACTAAAAGATTATCTTCTTTTCTAATGATGTTAATGCGTTTTTTATTGATTTATTTAGTGGTTTACGCTTGGAATCCTACTTCAAATGTTTTAACTTTTCATGCGGGAAATCGGGGTAAAAAAACAATAAATTTCAGAACGGGAGAGACTTCAAACTCATATTCCAAACAAAGAAAATTATTGTTAATGCACGGGATTGTCATGTTTATAATTTGGGGAATTCTATTCCCAGGTAAGATTAAAAAATACTGTTACAAAAACTCGTACTTTTGCAAGATCTAAATTTTTTTTTTTTTTTTTTTTTTTTTTTTGAATTATCATAGGTTCAGTATGGATTGTTAGATATTTGAGGCATAAAGACTCGTAAGTGGAATTTTTTTTTTTTGGTAAAAAAAAAAAAATAAATAATAATAATAAGCGAATAAATTTATGCCGTTTAATTTCCTGATTAGATATATGTCGCAACATCGAAATTTGAATCTCTTTGGTGGCGCCATAGTAGCTACATTTGGAGCAGTGGCCATGTCGGCAGTAGATGTGCATGCAGCTAGTCCTCATGCAATGTAAGTTAAAAGTGGTTGATTCACTTCCTTTCTTCTTTATAATAATTGTTTTTAACTCTCCCTTTTTTTTAAAAAAAATCAGTTTGGGATTAATAATCTTTACGGTTATGGCATTTCAAATTGCCTTAGGTTTATTGGCGATTTGGGGATTGGCTAATGTCGAATCAGCAGCTACTGGGGTCGTTCGTCATTTAAAACATTTACATTTTTACTTGGGAGCTGCCGTACTTATAGCTGCATGGTAAATTTTATTTTGAATTATATCGAGTTTCTTCGTCATGCATTTAGATTTTGGATTCTTATTTATTTGATTTGCAGGACGCAAATATTCTTGGGATTGATTAAATATGACGCGGATAAAGCATATATTTGGACCTATTTAGCATGGTTAAGTAAGTATTATAAAGAAAAGATAACTTTATGTCGCTTTTAAATTTTTACCAATCATATTTATGATTATTTTTTTAAAAACAAAATTCGCGTTTTGAAGTTTTAATTGGATTTGTGATAACCGCAAGCGAATTTTATTACAAGATTAAAAATATGCAATTCTTATGGCCCGTAAGACAAACCGATGATTCATCGGAACGTATCCGTGCTTGTATTCCTCATAAATTTTATGAACATTTACCCGCCATATCATGGAGCGTATGTATAATATTTAATGGGAATTTTTTTTTTTTTTTAATAAATTATTAATGAATTTAATGTATTTTAATATAGGAATTTAATCAAAGGGTTATGACAGGAGCTAGCCTTGTTATAGCGGAAGGGCTAGTATTTGATATCCATAAATGGATTCCAATACATCCAGGTGGACAAAAGATCTTACAGCGTGTCATTGGGACAGATATTACCAACGACTTCTTTTTCGATCCATCAGTTGTAACAGTGATCAATCGGAACTTTAGTAATGAATATGATGATAAACAACAGCAGAGTAGCATATCAGTACTCACAGATAACAATTATAAGGACAAAAGGCAACATGAAACGAAGCATAAACCTTACAATATGGCAAATGCGGTTGACATGATTAATTCTACTGCATTCAGACATCGTAGGGTAGCAATGCACCGACATTCCAAATTTGCAACATCAAAGTTGGCTACTATGGTAATAGCAAGGATCCTGGATTCCGAAGAAGACATGAATATCAAAGGACCACCATCAGTATCATTACATAAATCTGAATTGTTATCCGAATTACCACATCAACATTCTCCTCATATTTTCCGTCGTTATATTTTAACAAATATTGAAACAGCATCTAGATATGACGCTGAAAGACCCGTTAAAAAATTCACGTTTCAAGTTATCCATCCAAAAGACAGATTACCAAGATTTCTTCCCGGTGATTATATTGAAATCATGAGTTATGCTAATAATCAAGTGGCTATTAGACCATATACCCCACTTCAAGGACCAACTGACAATAGTTTTTGTATATTGGTTAAAATATATAAAGACGGTGTCATGTCTCAACATTTGGTAAGAAAAATTGAACGATTGTTAGAATTTGTTGATTAATATATGTGTATATCCTTTGATTTATTTATTTATAATTATCCTTTTTCCATTCATCCGTAATTTAGAATCGACAATTGAGGAATTTTGAAATCAAAGTGAGAGGACCGTTTGACATAGCGGATAGAGTGTTAAATGCACCATATTCCCCGTCAATCCAACAAGCGGGCTCAATAATTAGTAGACCATCATCACCTTCAACAGCATTGTCACCAATTCGTGCATTTTCTACTGGTAGCAATGTTAGAGGACGCGATAATCGATCATTTAATCAACCCTCATTGAATAATAGTGGTATTGGAAATAGTAATATTGGTGTCGATAATATGAACAGTTTACTTGATGGTAGGAGTGGAATATTATTAAATAAAGAAAGAGATGATTTATGTTGGGAACATTTGTTCATGGTTTGTGGTGGTACTGGAATTACCCCAATGTTACAATTGGTAAGTTCCAACACTTTTTTTTTTTTTTTCCGATGTTCATCCGTTTATTTTATGATACCGACTATTTATTTATTTTCTTTAATTCTATTAATATAAAAGATACAATATCACTTGGATAAATCGGCCAATGCAAATTTCAATTTATATTTATTAAATGCGAATGACACAATAGCGGATTTGATTCAACCAAAGTATTTAGATTATTTATGTCAAATACTTAAAGGGAAACTTAAAATTACTTATATCTTATCGAAACCACCACCAATTTGGAGGGGGTTAACTGGAATGATCGATGAAACTTTATTGTATGATTGGATTAGTCAAAATTATTCCGCACCTCCACCAGCCATTCCACCAAGGTTAAGTGTCGCAAGTGGAAGTGGAAGTGTATTAAGCGCAAGCACCCTTATAAGCAATAGTTATCAACATCATCATACCACATCAGGTGCGAATAATTCGAATAACAATCAATTTCATGACATTGTAGAAGTCGTCGAACATGATGGCCAAGATCAGATTTATAATAATGATGAGAATCAATATGATCCACAACATCGTCGTGCACCTAATAGAGTATTACCTCCTCCGATACAAGTTTCATCAACACAATCATCATCTAACCCTCGTCCTTATTCTTCCAATTCACAATATATACCTTATTATTTTTCACCTTTACATAATAATGCATTATCACATCAAACAAATGAAATGATAATGTTAAACGAACGTCATAATTATATGAAATCATTATCCACCGATACTACTCAAATTAAGTTGATCGTGTGTGGTAGTAGTCTATTTAACGATAATATCAGAAAGTGTTTGGAAAAATTAGGTTTCCCTATTGATGAAAAGGCTATATTCATTAATTAATATACTGTACTTACAACAACAACAATTAGAACAATAATACAACATTAATATAGATTCATTTTGTGGTGTTAAAAAAGGTTATATGTAAATATCTATTTCTGCATTTCTTCGTTTAATTTTGACAAATATAAATAAAATCAATAAATAAATATAAAGATCTTTTAAGTATGATTTTCGTTAATTTTTCGCCTTTAAAAAACGAAAAAGAAAAAAAAAAAAAACGAAATAAAACCTTTTTTTTTGTGGCAAAAATAGAAGGCTCGGTTTACACTCCGGGTATTTAATTCGATCTTAACTCCTAAATAGATCAAATAAATCAAATGACCTTGTGATTATATGTTGTGTTATGACCTTTTTAAATACATAGTTTTTCATTATATCTTCTTTATGGATATTTGTAATGTAACCCTTTTTTTCTTGTTACGCATGAATCCAAAAATAAAAATAAAAAAAAATACAAAAATCAAAATACAAAAGAAATAAATAAAGAATTCAAAGAAAGAAATAAAGAAATAAATTAAAAATAAAATAAAATAAATAAAATAAAAAAAAAAATCCACCCTAATAAATCTGACGCATCATAATATCTAAATCATTTCTGTCTAAAATATTAAAAAATTTCTTCCTTGACTCCTCATCACAATACCAGTTTTTCGGAAAATGAATATAATCTAGTTGTTTTTGGATATGCGGAGCGATTTCAACCAAATCTTCCCCAATGTTACGTTGATTTTCGGAAACGGACAACATCAAATCAAGAAATTTAAGATATTTAAAGGTTTTAAAAAGGATTGGCAATGATGGAATGAAATTTTCTATATGTTGGAAAGCAAGACTTAAAGTGCATAAATTCGTGCACTTCTTGTCAAGCGAGTCACGGAACTTAAAAGCATTTTCTAGGTCTTTAACCTTCCCATAGATACAAAGTTCATCTATATGTCCTCGCGTATTATTGATTAATAAAGAGATGTGATTAATTGAAATATTTCTAACACGAATTCGCAAGTTTTTTAGTTCCGGAAAAATATGATTAACAAATTCCTCCATATCCTGAACATCATCTCTTATTGAATCCAAATGTAATTTTTGTAATCCAGTACAATTTAGAAATAATTTTAACGGTAACAATTTGTTCTTCATTCGAAGGCAAATCAATGAGTCAATACCTATAAAAGCATTTTGAATACTAGTAATTTCAAAGGTTTTCTTGTTTGTAGCTTCTAGATAGAAACTGCGTAAAGAATTCTGAGAACGTATAAGATATGCCAAACCGTCATTATCCTTAAAGATATCGTGGATTTCCAAATCTTCAATCGATCTACAACGATTTGCTAAATCATAAAAGAATTCAGGTTTTATATCTCCTTTAAGGACGAATTTTCTAACGTATCCGAGAGCGATTGTCGCCTCAGGCAAAATCTTTAACATAAAAGATGAATAATCGATATGAGGAGTGATTCGATTAAACCGATCAATAAATCCAAGAAAATCAAGCCTTTTAACTTTTTTTACGGACAAACTCCCAATTCTCTCAATGAGAAAATTGGTCAAGTTCAAATCATATTTTCCAACGTTTCTCGAAATGAATATTTTAACGCCATAACTAATATCGTTAAAGTTGAGATGTCTTAAAAAGGCCGGGTAATCAAAGCACGTTCCTTTTTTCATCCAATCCATTAAAATTACTCCGGAATCAACTAAAAAGTTACGGTCTTCCTCTGACAAACATGAAATAAATGTTGAAAGTAGCAATTCCGATAGACCCTCCTCATCCTCCTCATCTTCATCATAATATTCGTAAACATGTTTCCAAGGATCACTCCAGATTAGTGGTATGGCAGCATTGCACCATGCTCGGTTTACCAAGATACATTGATATAAATTATGATGTGAGTTTAGCGTTTTTAATATCTCCAAAAGACATTCAGTAGGCAATTTTGAGAACATGTTGGATATTAGTAAGTAATGGGATTTAAACATCACTTATATTCATTCTAGCGGATCGGCAATTTCCAAATTTGGTGGATTGTATGATATACTGTAATATTATTAATTTGGTCTCGCGAACAAATGATACTTACCACAAGCAAATCCTTTTTAGATATTTTCCTTTTTTCACATAGAATAGTTTTCCCTTCTATTGTAAAGATCCAATATGGTCATTTTTAGGAGATATCTAAGCCTATTCTATATAAGATGGGAAATCACATGTAAATCCAAAAAGGAGAACGAAAAAATACGAAACATATTAATAATCTATATTTTAAAAATTTCAATTATGGTGGTTCTCGAACATTGACGCCTCATGTACAAACAGTATCGAAAATGCGCTTGCAAAATTCCGTACATAAATTTTCAAAATTAAATTGAATTAAAACGTGTATAATCGGTGAAAAATTTACCGAAAATATGGGGATCTATATTGAAAAGAGGGAAAATCAAATTTACCAAATATGGGTAGTTTCCTATTTATTTAATTTTTGCTTGACTTTTAAAAAAAAAAAAAAAAATTTTTTTTTTTTCCTCATTCTATAAACATGATTTAAAAGTTTCAACCTTTTTCATCCCTTAAAGAAATTTAGGTCGTATGGTACAAAAATAGTGAAACTTTGAAAAATTCTAAAAATAAAAATTTTACAACTGATAAAAGCAAAATTCCAGTTAATAAAAAGTTAAAATGATGCTTCAAAAAATAACAATATTATACGGTAATTTGTTCTCCTGTTTGGCTCATTTGCACACTCGCTTCAATTTATGTAGGAATCTAATATGTACATTCCCATGAAGAAAATGACCGGAAAACTCAAATATTCAACTAATAAAAATTGTATATTTTGTGCTACAATAAACTGCAAATTTTTAATTTTTTTGGTTTAGTTATAAATAAATTTATTGTAAATATTCTAAGTTGACTCCGAAACCATAAAAACATATTACGATGATGTTCTTCGGATTGCCAGACATTGTCTAGAGGTTATTTTCTTTAGGGTATTTTAATTAATTTTTTTTCCGTTTTTTTGAAAAATTTTATTGAATGGATAGTTAATAATCTTATCATTCAATTTGGGAGAAAAATCCATTGATGTATGCTGAACTTTTATTCCCCAAAAACAAGATGGATATGGATATGTATACGAAATAGAAACTAAAAAACAATCCAATGAAATTTAGAATAATGATAGTTAATTTACCAATTGGTGGGATTCTATTTCACTTTGTAATTAAATTCGACTTGCTACTACTGAAACTGGTTTAAAGATCGGTCTAAAAATCTTTTTGATTGCCCTCGATAATTCCAGATGACATTCCAGATCTCATTTCAGATCACATTCCAGAATCGGCGTATAGGACTGCGGGTAAGTTATAATGGATTTTCATATTTATTTGATTCACAAGGTCTCTATCTTCGACAGATGAGTCTGTAACTCAAACAATTGTCGATTAGTGATTTGATTTCATCGTATCTGTGGTAGTAATTCGTTGAAGAAATAATATATAATTATAGATATAATAATTTATAATCATCAATAAAAACAATTGATATAAATACAAATATTAAATTTAAACTTGATTTAAAAGTTATATATTACTGAATTTAAGATATATACATATTCACTTAAAATCAAATTCCTAATTTCGTTTCTATTATAGCGTCTAGGCCATTAATTTTGCATGTATAAACAGTTATTTTACTTTGTAAATGATGTACACACCGGTAAAAAGTATCTAGCCACTTTAACATCGGTAAAATTAATATGCAGAATTTAACATTTAATTTTTCAACAAATAATTTAATAACATTAAAAAAATCTTTAGTATTTAACATTGAAAAAACGTAAACTTTTATTATTATCTTCGCAAGGGAAAAAATAGCAAAAGGCCTTTTCAATACAATAAATACAATAAGAGCGTTTGGTATTCACGAACGATCCTCACGTATGCGTCATCAGCTCTCCAAACTAATGAAAGCATGTAAAGGCCATGCAATCCGGAAGGAGGCTTCAGCAAAGGGACGGTTTGACATCGTCGTTAGATTGTAGAACAAGGAAATACTTACATTTTAGCATAATCCACCAGTTCTTATAATATAGACAGAAAGAAGGAGTAGGAGACAGCCTGGTTTAATTCTTCGTGCAAGTGAGGAATTTTGTTCACACTAAAAAAAAAAAGGTGAAAAAAAAAAAATCAGTAAACCGAATAGGTAAACTTAATAAGTATTTTGGCATTGCTATAACCACCCAAAGGTTGATTTGTCTCCGCAAGGGAAAATAGCAAGCTATAACCAACCAAGGTTGATTTGTCTCCGCAAGGGAAAATAGCAAACTATAACCAACCAAAGTTTGATTTGTCTCCGCAAGGGAAAATAGAAGAGGCCTTTCAATACAATAAGAGCGTTTGGTAGTCACGAACGATCCTCACGTATGCGTCATCAGCTCTCCAAACTAATGAAAGCATGTAAAGGCCATGCAATCCGGAAGGAGGCTTCAGCAAAGGGACGGTTTGACATCGTCGTTAGATTGTAGAACGAGGAAATACTTACATTTTAGCATAGTCCACCAGTTCTTATAATATAGACAGAAAGAAGGAGTAGGAGGCTAACCCGATTTGATTCTTAGTGCAGATAAAGAAATTTTCTAACTAAAAAGGAAATGAAAAAATAGTCAATAAACTGAATAAGTAAACTTAATAAGTATTTTGGCATTGCTATAACCAACTAAAGGTTTATTTGTCTTCCAAAGAAAAAATAGCAAGAGGCTTTCAACATAATAAGAGCATTTGGTAGTCACGAACAATCTATACGACATCATAGAACCTTCAAACAAGTAAGACATGCAGTTGGAAATTCTAGTATATTATGATGGTTTGACATTATCATTATATTGTAGAATAAGAAAATACTTACTTTATGACATAAGTGGAGGAAATTATTTTTTTCTTGAAGAATAGTAAAGACATTTCTTTTGTGTGGGAAACTGTTACCAAAATAGAAAGAGTGTGAGAAAAAAAGGAGATAAAGGTGCTTATTAAATATTATTAAATTTTGATCGCGTTGAATTTCTATTTTAGGAATATTTTAGTCAAATGTATTTACTAATTAAATATGCTAGCTTGTTGATCACCTTTTATATCCCTTAAACTGTAGAGGTTCACAGGCAAATTTGCCTGCTTATTTACTATAAATTCCCTTCTGATTTACTTTTATGAAAAATTAAAATTTTTAA
>CAJVPP010001193.1:0-21940 GCA_910592005.1 Funneliformis mosseae | reverse complement strand
TTTAAATGAAGAATTTTTAAATGAGGTATAAATTAATAATTATATTTAATTTTAAATAATAAGAATTTAAATTAATTTATTTTTATTTTAGTAAAAATATCATTATAAATGTTATAGTCAATTAAAAATATATTCAGATGAAAAACTTATTCAATTATATGGATTTACTCAAAATTCAAATACATTAGATTATATGATAGTAATGAAATATGCAAAAAATAATAATTTTAGAAAAAATTTATCAAATATAATTAAACATAAATGGATTATTAAATTATTACAATTAAATAATATTATTAGTGGACTTGAGAAAATACATCAAAAAATCTTATTCATTATGATTTTCATCATGGTAATATTTTAAATATTAGGAATAATTAGGATTATGTAAATCTGTAAATTATTTTCAAATATCTAAAAAAAATAAAATTTATGGTGTCTTACCATTTATAGCTTCTGAGATTTTAAAAGGACAAAATTATACTTTAGCTAGTAATATATATAGTTTTCTATGATTATGTGAGAATTAATATCAGAAATTTCTCCATTTAATAATAAAGCTCATAATTTTTAATTTAATTTAGATATTTGTAAAGGTAAATGTCTTAAAATTATTGAAAATATTTCTAAATATTATATAAATTTAATAAAAAAATGTTAGAATATAGATGCATTAAAACGATCAGCTACATTAGAAATTAAAAAAATTATTGATAATTAGATTAAAAATATTAAAAGTAAAAATTTTGATAAAGAATTAAAAAGATGATATTATGGATTTTTATAAATCAGATAAAACATTTAAGTAAAATTAAAATAATAATTTAAATGATACGAAAGATCATTTACAAGCTTTTTATACAAGTTATTTTACTTGACTTTACTGAAAAATTAAATAAAATTTTAGATCATGAAATTAAAACTTTAGAAATAAGTCAAAGTATTAGTAATTATTATGATATTTATAAATTTAAATTTTATTAATTATTTTAATTTTAATTTATATTTTCAATTTATTAGAAGCTTTAGTTATTACAAATAAGAAATAAGTAAATAATTTAAATATTATATTTTATATAAAAGAGAGTGAATTATATATATTTAATAAATTAATATTATTTTATTTTATAAATAGGCAAATTTAATTGAAATCTATATATATATTAAATATTTTATTTAATTTTTTATTACTTCTAGCATTTTTATAAAATATTTATTTAGTAATACTATATATAGAATTAATATTATAAAAAATACAGTTTGTAATTACTTAAATAAACTTTTATATATAATTAAATGAATTAAAGGATCTATTTAAAGTTTTTATACTTATGTTTATCTAAAAGAGTAGAATCAACCCTAATCTATAAAATCAAAAGAAAGCTATTAGTTCTGATTATTAATCAAAAAAAAATAAGTAAAATAAATAAGATTCTCTGTTATATTTTTATATTTTATTTTAAAATTTTTAATCAAGTACTGTTTCTTTTGTACCTAATTTCTTTATTATTTCAATTCTTCATGTTTTTATTTATTTTTTTTTAAAGAAAAATAAAGGAAAAGTTTTCTTGAGAACTGTCTAAAAGTATTATTTTTATATTATTATTTTTTCTTTTTTTTTTTTTTAGAAAAAAGTGTTCTATTATAAAAAAAAGAGCAGAATTTGAAAAAATAATAATAAGAATTCAGAATTATAAAAGAAAAATCAGTAAGAAACTTCTTATTAAAATCTATTTTAAATTAAGCTAAATTTCAAATAATATTAGCATTGTTAACGTTACTCTTTCCGTCGAATAAGTTAATTATGATTTAAAATTAGAAAGGCAATAGCTATGACTTAAATCCAATTAACTTAACATGCTATTTATTAGAATTTATTTAGTTAACAAGAAATAAATTATAAGTTTTATGATTGTAAATATTAAATATGTTTATTATTGTTATTAAATGTATATTGAATACAATGTTAAGAACTTATTCGAATCTGTCCTTTTTTCAAGGCATTTTTATACCCTTTATATAGAAAAATTACAATTAAAGAAAATCTATAATATTTATGATACTACTGACAATAATAACAGAGCTAACAGATATACTAATTATGTTAAATATGTTATAAATGATAATAATGATATAAATAATAGAAATATAATAAATAATATATATGTCCTATTTAGCAGATATAGCAGATTTGGCAGATATGACAGATATGGCAGATATGGCAGATCTGGCATATTTGGCATATATGTCATATTTGACAGGTTCATCAATTTTTGCCAGTTTCAGCATCTAACATAATATAGGTATTTTATTAACTATGTAAATCAAATTAAATCATTGAATAATATTATAAAAATTTAGTATCAGAGATTTTTTTTTCATATTAAGCTATTTTATACTCTAATTCAAACAATTTAGTAATAAATTTCTTATTAAAGTTGTTATATTATCTAATTTAAATAATTTTAAATCCCTCTTAACATTCTCATCTCAAATTTTATGACAATATTTAAAATAACTCATTTTTTCAAGTGACAGATTTTTTTTCTATAAAAAGTTTATTTATATTTTAACTATAGTAAAATAAACCTTTGTGATATTACAGAATTAATTTTTTAAGAAAGTAGAATATCATGTTATCTTTAAGCAATTTTATATTCATTTGGTATTTATTTTTAAAATGTTAATTTAAAACATATTATTTAATTTTAGAAATTTAGGATTTTTTATCAGAAAATGTCGCAGATTTCAAACTATGCTCATAAATTAAAAAAAGCTTATAAAATAAAGCTAAAAAGATAAAAGTAAAGAAAAACTTAAATTTGAAAAATAATGTAAATATAACTATGTAATATATTAAACAATTGGATGCAGAAATATTTAAAGTAGCAGATGAATTATTTGAAAATTTTTTTTCTAAAAGACTTTTTTTATACAAAATAAAAATTTTCAAAAAATTTAGCATATTTAAAAGCTTTATATAAAAAGATTAATATAAATGTAGTTTGAATATAAATATATTATTAATTATTATATTTGTTTTGCAATTTTATTATAATTTTTAAAATATCATATTCAGCTTTATTAATCTGCCAAAATTAATGCTAGCAGAAAATTAAATAATTGCAAAAAAAAAATCTCTTAATAATAAATTTTTATAATCTGTTGTATTTAATTTATGCAAAAAATTTTTTAATATATATACTATTCTAAAAAGTAATCTGATAGGTTATAAGAACATAAGTATTAAATTTATTTCATCATTACAAGTTACTGTAAATATTATTCATCTATTTAATACAATAATAAATTATTAATTTTTTTAAAATAATTAGTGATAATTCTGTTCTATTAGAAAGTTCTTAACATAAAAAGAGAACTCATCACAATTGCTATAAAATTAACTTTCAAAAGAATGATATCGATAAGACGATCTTTTTAAGTATTACTCAATAATTTTTTATAGGTATGCTTAACACAGTTATATGGGACCTTTGCAATAAAAAGGGGGGAAACTGCCAGAAAAAATCAATTTTACTTTTATATGCCAAATATGATTTTTAAGTCAAAATATATTCAGATTTAGCATTAACTCAATTTTTATTTTTTCCAGCTGTTTCCCCTTTTCTATTGCAAAGATCCCATATATAAAAAAAATTTTTTAGAATTTAAAATACTTTTAAATATATAATGATTTTAAAATAAAATAACTTCAAAAATGCTTTGAAATAACTATCAGTATTATATATTTTTTTATTTGTCATCTTCTTCTGATCTTTTTAATTTCATTTTTTTAGGTTTTTATTATTTTTTTATTGGTTTTAATTTCTTTTTTTTTTATTTTTAGTTTTAATTTATTATTTTAAATTTTTACTTTATTTAAATTTTTAATTTTTATTTTTTCTCCTCTTGTTTATTTTCATTTTTTTTTGAATTTTTATATTTTTTATTGTTTTAACTTCGTTTATTTTTATTCTTTTTTAATTTTAATTTTTTTTGTTTTTTTGTTCTTTTTCAGTATTTTATCATTTATTTTTTTCTTTAATATTAATTTTAAATTTTTTTTAATTTTTAATTTTATTTTTATGTCTAATTTTATTTATTTTTATTTTTTAATAATAATCATGATTTTTAATATATTGTAAACTTATTATTTCTGAAACTTAAGACATTATTCAAGTAGAATTGCTAATAATAATAGAAATAATAAAAATAATAAAAGAAAATTTCATTGCATATATAAATATGCTATTATAACGAACTAGCTGATTTGAATCTAAAGAAATAGTCTTAATTAATAGAAAAAAATAATGAATAATAATAAAAAAAATAAATTACAATGTAAAAAAAGAGATTGCACATATACTTAACTATACTACTACGATAAGCTAAAAGGTATAATATTCATATTTGTTTAAGTCTGAATTGTTATAGTCAATCTTAATCAAAATTAAAGAAAAACTATTATATTTTAATTAATAATCAAAAAAATAGGTAAATAATAAAAGGTTACCAACCTTACTATATTGCTATAGAAAATCAAAGTGACAAATCTACTTATCTAATCAATAAAATCATAAATCAAAAAAATAAATAATTAATTATTAATTAATAATTATGAATTAGTTAATTTATTATTAACTAAATAAAATAATCAACAATAAGAATAGATAATATATAATATTAGAATAAAAAACAATTTTATCATATATTTGATTATACTACAATAATGAATTGACTGATTAAATCTTTTTTTTAAAAAAAATATTTAAACAACCTTTATTTTTTAAGGTAGATTTCTCCTCTACCTTATCTTTTATCTTTTAGTGTTAGTATTAGTATTAGTTAATATTAGTATAAAGTAACTATAATAGATAAGATATATAATAATGACCAGTCGATAGCATTATATAAATTGCCTAAAAAGGAGAATTTTTTAAAAAAAAAGAAATTTTTTTATTGTTCAAAGGCCTAGAAATCTGGTTTATATTAATATAAATTACACTAAATTTTTTTTACCATAATACTGTTCTTCCTTTATTATAGTATGTTAATAAAATAAAATGTTTTTTAAAAAATTTTTTTTTTGATAGTTTTATACTAACCAAATTAGTTAAGCACATAGAATATCATTTATAATTATATTAATTAAATATAACAAAATTTTGTATAGTTTTATAAATTTCCTTTCGTGTGCAAAAAGATTATAAAATTTTTATAGATAAAAAATTTCAAAAGATTCAGAAATATTATGTGAAGAATTATTTTATGTATAACTTAAATTATTATTTGTATCTAAAGATTTGTCATGATAAGTAAATCTTTATTAATTATCATTCTTTAGAAAAATGATCTTGAGTTTGAAAAAATAGATATTTGAAATTATGTAATAAAGTGAAAAATAAAGCAATCACATAAAATCAAATCAGAAATTATAGAATTAATGTAATAAGATAATAAAATATTAAAGAATCAATTATATAATATAAATTTTTACAATTTCTTGCCATAATTTTTGGAATGTAATTTAGCTATTAAAGAAACTTCTCTCTAATGAATTGATAGATAAATTAGTTGATTATAATCTTCGTTCAATTATTAAGTACTATCACCAACTGATTATTGATAAAAAGAATTCTAAAGAAATTTGATAATTCAAATATTATTAGTTATGAGTAAGCAAATATCTTGTTAAATTGGATATTTAAAGAAGATGATAAAATTGAATATAAAATACATGTATCTTATAACTTAGAACTTATATATCATGATAGTCATGATAGGAAGAACTTAAAAATCTTTTATAACCTTTGTAGTTTTAAATACATCATATTAATTATAATAAAAATTATAGAATTAGAAAAAATTATTAAAGATTATAATTCATTATCATGAAATTTATATCATAATGAATATTTACTAATTGGTGATTCTTTTATACTTTCTTTAAATAATACTAAAATGAATTATAATATATTAAGTAAAGTTGTAATCTTAAAAAGAGCAATTAATGATTATGAAAATGAAATTAAATTTGAAGATTTGCAAATTTTTCCTATTGGTATTTACTCTCATGAATTCTATAAAAAGAGATTATTGATATTAATTCATTCATTATAGAAGATTATGAAGTATTTTATATATGATATTATTAAAATTATAATAAAAAATCTATATCTATAAACTGGAATATAAATTATGTGGTGATGGTTATCTTTATATAGAAAAAGGTAAAATATTTTGGTTGAAAATTACATGCCAATTTTTTTTTAAAAAAAAAATCTTAAATATTTTATAATAAATTAATATTTAAATAAATAATAAATTTATCAAATTAAAAACTAAATAATATTATTTTTTTTTAGAGGTTTCATAATTTTATTATAACTTCTTTTTATTAGTAAAATTTAAATTTCATCATTTACCTAAATATATTTAATATTTAGAATTCTTTAATTCATTTAAATGATAAATTTTCATTATATTTCAGTAATAAATTCTACTACCAAATATAGATAATGTCTCCTTCACATTATCATAGAAATTTTTTTTTGCAAATTCTATTTTATAAATGTCAGATTTAATAGTTTAATGAATTTCTTCAAAATCTTGAATTAATGAATATGTTATCACAAATAATGTAGTTATCAGTTATATACTAATAAACTGTGCATTATAAAATTATTTCAAAAAAAAATTTGTTAATGGATAGGTAATTATAATATTAATTATAAAAACTGTTTAAAATATTTTACTATAAACATTACTAAAAATCTACTTGTAACTTTAACTTTAATTATTAAGATTTTGCTAGACAGAACACTAAAGATATAATTAATTGATATAAATATTTGATTAAAATTTTCTTATAATTTTAACTAATATAATATTTGTGATATATAGTAACTAAAATTGCTAAACAAACCTAGAAATTTTATAAATTATTTAAATAATAAAAAGTAAAATTAGTAAAATTATATTAAAATATTATTTAAAAATCTGCAAAATTTAAGCAATAATAAAATTAAAGTTTATAAAAATTTGAAACTGTATCATAAACTTAGTAAAAAATTATTAAAACTAAAGTTTAAATGTTTTGCTAAATCCAAAATGAGTTTAGACAAGCAATCTTAATAATAACTATTCATTATTATGATTTTAATAATTGTTATTTTAAATTATTAATTATTTAATTACTTTTTAATATAATTTAATCATTTTAAATAATTATAATCATTTTTTTTTATTAAAAATATTGATATTAAATTTAATTATATTTTAAACTAACTATTAGACTAGAGTCAAAACAATTAATTTAAATTAAGTAAAATTAAGATTTTTTTTAATTAGAAAAATATTGAATTAAAATTTAAATTAAAACTAGCTAGTATTTTTTTTTCTAATATCCATGGCAGGCATTTAAAAAATAGAATAATATAATATTATAATAGTCTATTAGTTTTACTTATTGTATTTTATTTGTTGATTTAATTATATAGAATTTTGTTATTATATATATAGCTCAAGAACTCTAGTTATAGCAATATTTAATATTAGATCTCAAATTTATTTTTTAAAAAATATCACGTGATATCAGCTTATATTAAGAATTTATTATAATTTTAATCAAATTTAAAAATCAAAAATATCATAAAGTATATTATTAAAAGATTTTCTAACAAATACTTTATCTTTAAATAAAGAAACATGATCTAGTACAATAGAAATAACTTGTTACAATCTACTCCATATATAATTACAATTATTTTTTGAATAACATTTTGCAGCATTCTAGTGTATTACAATATAATTAAGCTCATTAATACTATATGAAGTCAATTTTACTACACTACAAAGATTGTTAAATGATCAATTTTATTAACATTATTAGCATTTTTAACTTAATTAATATTTTTATTTTATTTATTTTATTCATATATTATATTATTATTATTTATTATATTATTATCATCATTAAATTATAATTTATGTTTTATATTTATCTTATCATTATAAAATAATTTAGTGTTACATAGCAATTTCTTATAATTGTATTTTTATATAAATAGGATAGAAATTTGTTCTTGCAGAAGGGCAGAGATAATAGTAATACCTTAATAATTCGAGTTTAAAACTTAGAATCTAAGGTTAAAGATTGCTAAGAATACAAATCTCTACAATAAAGAAATCTCTTTCTAAACTACACATATTAAGAATCCTTCAACGTGTTAATTGTATTTATTATATTTACAAATTGTTAAAGTTATTTACTTGTTTAAAAAATAAATCTAAAGTTGATTATAATAGGACTTATTCTACAGTAACTTAATAGTTTCTCACATGTTACTCCCTATTATTAAGTTATAGTTACCTTAAATTTGATAGGTTGAGCATAAGATTAACATCATAGTAAAATTTTAAATAAGATAGTTACCTTATGATCTTTACTTTTAATAATTTCTTGAATCATACATTTTTAAGTAAGAAAATTGGATTGATTTTCTAAAATATGTTGCATATAACTTTGATTATTTGTTAAATTCTTATTTTTACAAAACCTTTTAAATCTAGTATTAATAATTAATATTTATGTAAAATTTGCTTTATTTCTTTTTATTTTTTACGAAAAGATTTTTTAGAATAATTGTCAAAAAAAATTTATAAATTGAATATTATTATTAAAAAGTGTTTTTCATTTTTAGTTTATTTACTACCTAATTCTACATTTATGTAACTTACAATAAAAGTATTAAAATTAAATACATTATATAAAGTGAAATTATTAAATGCAAAAATAGTAATAGCTTTAGAATGAATTGCTTCAAATATTGAAATTGCATAATCAATAATCTGTAACTATCATTATTTATTTTTAGATTTATTATTATTTTAACTTTATATAAAATATTATTAGCAACTTTTATTTTTTACTTAATTGTAATCATTTAATTATTTTACATAAAAAATTGCTAACATTAATACTTCTTACTCTTCCTTTCTTATAAAGTGGTTACTTTCATGTAAAATTACCTCTTATTATTAGAATGAAAAGTGTTTTATCATAAGTTATTTGAATATGCAAATATTTATTTTCTTATAAATTATAATTAATTTGAATATTTAGATTATCATTAAAATTTTGATATATTTTTTACCTCACTATTTATTCTAAAAATTTTAACCTATATGCAATTATACCAGGTCTTTCATAATTATTAATTTAATGTCTTTTTAAATTGTTTAAACTTAAATCCTATTTTATTAAACTAATTTCTAGCTATTTTTGTATTAAATTGAGAATTCAAATTAATTTTAAATTAATAAAACAAGATTTTTTAATTTAAACCTGATATTCATTTTCTGTTTGATTTTAAATAATGGAAAACTAAATTTTTTACATAATCAATAGAAATAGCAATATAAAATTTAAATTAATTTCACGTAAGTATATTACTATTTGCATTTAAATATTTTTATCATTAAGTAAATTTTTAATTTTGTAATGTTTTCCTATTTTAAAATCAGAATAATTATACAATTCTTTATTAATTTTTCTTATTCTTTAATAATATATAAAGCATATTCTTTTATTTAATTATCATGTAATACTAAAAATTACTTTAATTTTTAGTTTTTTATGATTAATAAGCCTAAGTTATTGCAATAAGGCAGTTAATCTTAATTTATAATTATCATCAAAATTATCACTTTTATTTACTTTTAAGTAATTTAATTAATTATTTAATTGAAATTTTTTTCAAATTCAAAATTTTGATTAAAATTTTGATCATCAGTTTTATAGGATTTCTGATAAATAAGATCAAAGTGATAATAGATTAAAAATTTGTCATTTGCTAATCATTTCTTTCAACTAAAAGCATTTTAACTTGTACTCTTTTTCTCTTTTTATTTAAACAGAATTTCTAATATAAATTAATTTTCAGATAGTAATACATAGTTTTTATTCTATTTAATATAATACTAACAAAATTTTTAGCTTTTTGTCAAATATAATATCTCCTTATATGAATTTTTATATTGTATAAATTATTATTAATACTTAAAAGCACTAAAGACTTGTTTAATTTTTTTCTTATTTATTTTTAGCAGAATTTTTTATTTGTTTTCTATAAAAATGGAAAAAAAATTTAATTAAGAAAATTTATTTTTAGTAATATATGCAAAAATCTTTTTAGTATTAAATTTGTAGATTTTATATATATAACTAAAGAAATTTACATATGAAAATTTGATAATAACTTTTTAAGAAATGATATGATTTAAAAGTTTTATTATAGTTTAAAAGTTAAATTAAAATATGATAAGTTTTAAAAATAACTTTATTTTTTTAAAAGTAAATAAAGAGTATATCAAATTTGTTTTGTTAAAAATTTTGAGCTATAGTATGATTAATTTACTAAAATTTATAAATAATAGTAAATATTTTATGAATATTAATAAATAATGAAATTAAATTATGTATTATAATAAAAATATATATATATATATATTAGTATTTAGTAATATAAATAAATATTTTATAAATATTAATAACAAATAAAAAAATAAAATTGTATATTATTTTTCATTATATAATATAAAAAAAGAATAATTCTTTTTTATTGTAAAGAGATTTATTTTTTTTATATAAATTATAAATATTTATTTATATTAACTAATTTATTCTAAAAAATCTTTATAAAAATTAATAATAATATTTTTTATTTAAATAAATAAAATTTAAAAATTTAAATTTACTTACATTATTTAATTTTTTTTTAAAAAAAAATTACGTTAAAAAAATTTTAATTAAAATCTATTTATAAACAAAAAAAAACACATGTATGCATATTATTTATTTTTTTTTATTTTAACATGTGGTAGCTTTATACAATCTTTATTAAGAGTAAAGTAAAATTTTATAAAATTACAAATTACAAAAGAGAGAGTACAAAAATTTCTAACTAGCAATAAAAACTAAATCAAATCTATACATATCATTTATTTATTTATATAAATAAATAAACAAATAAATAAATAAAGTAATTTAATATTTATTATATTATTAATTAGTTATAAATATAATATTAATTAAAAAATATCGTAAATTATTTTTTAAGAAAAAATATATTTTAAAAAAATATTATTATAATATAAATTTCTTTTTATTAATTTTTATTTTATATATGTCTTCTTTTATTAGAATATTTTGCATTTTGTATTTATCTTTAATTAGTAGATATAGTTGATTAAAAATCAGAAGTAAATGAATTTTTTAAAATATTATAAGTAAATTTTTCTTCTTATTATTATTTCTTTTTGATAAATCAAATTCTAAAGACATTAATTCTATTAAATTTCTTCTAACTATTTCTATAATATAAAAATAAATATATTATTTTTTTTACTTACTATATATGTATAAAAATACTTCTGTATTTTTAATTATTTTTTGTAACATTCTCAGGTTTAAGAATAAATTTATATAATCTATATGATTTACAAGTATTGCTTGTAAATATTACTTAGAATTTATAAATCCTTTAATTCTATTTTTTTCAGATTTAATAATATCAATTTTTCATGATAATCCTACAACTTTAGTAATTAATCATTCTTTTTTAGATTGATAAATTATTACATCTGCTAAATTTTATCAATTAGAATTAAAAATAACACTTGATTGTATAGTAATATCGCCTCTATTATATATTAATTAAAATTAATATAAATATTAAAAATTATTGTTTGAAGCATAACGAAGGATTTTTTAATTCAATTCAAAAGGATTGATATATCTATCTGTCTGGTACGTAATGATCTCTATCACATAATTATCCCTACTAGACCTTTTAGATCAACAAGTCCATTTGTTTGACACATAATAATAATTGTTACATAACGCTATACTAGATCTTTTTTTAAATAATAATAAATAATTTTTTTTACTAATATTATATTTTTTTAATTATTAAATAAAATACTTGAGATTTAAGTTTTGAACACATAAAAATTTCTGTTAATCTAGTAATTATAAAATAAAATTACTTATAAATAAGTTGTATAACTAGAATTTTCAAATATAATAGTAAATATATTATATACTATATCTGCAGTATAATGTGATTCACAAACACAATAATTTTTACCTTTACAATATATATTTGAATTATATATATTTTTTTTATAATAAAAAAGTTAGATTAAATTACTTTTTTAATAAATTTTTATTTGAATAAACTTACAAGTTTTTTAATATTTTATAATAAATATATATTTCTTGATTATTTGTATTTGTTGGTTTGATAATTTTTAAATTATTATTAATATGTTATTTTATTTATAAATATATTTTATATTATTTTTATTAATAGAATATAAATTAGATAGAATAAATAAGTTTTCATATATTATCATATATTACAGCATTTATATTATAAGTATTATAACTTGATAATTTTTATATCAAATTACAAATACTTGAATATAAACATATAATATAATAATAACTTGAACTAAAAAATTTGAAATAATTAATATTTATTTATAAGAATCAATAATTAATAATTAAATTAAATAATATATATTCTGATAATCCAGATATTTTTTTGCTATACTTTTAATTAAATTTGAAACGTTATAATTTCATATATTTAATCAAGTAAAACCTATAATAAAATAAAATAAATTTAAATTTTTAAATAAATTTAATAATATATATTTACCTGATTATAATTTTACTGATTTTTTAAAATATTTTCTAATTTCGTTATATTTTCTTTATATTGCATAATAATATTATTTAAATTATTATTATTATTTATACTATAATTTAATATTAAACTAACAAAAAAATCATTTTCTTTATTTTTATAAGCAGTCCACCAACCAAGAATTTTAAATAATTTTTTATCATCCTAATAAAAAGAATTTATTAAATATTAAATAAAAAATTAATAAATAAATTTTAAAAATTTACTTACATTAAATTTATATTTTTCTATTTGTAAATCATTATTTTTAAAATTTTTTTTAATAATTTTTGTAAATAATAAATATTTAATATCTTTATTATTAGTAAAATTAGAATATTTTAAATAAAAATTTAAAAAATTAAATAAACTAAAATTTTGATTTTTTATATATTTTCAAAATTATTATAAAGAATTTCAAATAATCCTAGATTTATTTTTAAAAAATAATTTAATTAATTAATATAATAATTAATATTTTTTATTTACTTAGAATTTTTTAACATAAAGTAAAAAATATCTTGTATTTATTTATATATTATCAAAATTTAAAAAAATTAAAATAATTAAAATTGCTAAAATAACTAAAATTATCAAAATTATTGAAATAACTAAAATTACCAAAATTACTAAAATAATTAAAATTACTGAAATTACTGAAATTATCAAAATAACCAAAATTATCTAAATTATCAAATTTATCAAATTTATCAAATAATTAACTGAAAATAATAAAATATAAAAATAGTTAAACACAAATAGCCAAAATAAAAAGAAAGTTAAAATCAATTTTGTCAAAATGCATTTTGACTATCATAATACATTTTGAATATTATAATACATTTCAGTTATCATATTGCATTTTAATTTTAAATTTTTACAAATGTTAAAATCATGATGTTATCTTATACTTTAATATTTTATTAAATCTATTTAATAATATACCTTAATTATATACAAAAATCTGAGTAGTTACTCAAATTATTAAAAAACTAAAATTTTCTAATTTATATCTAAAATTTTTAATTCTGAAAATATCAATGATAATAATGATAATTAATTTTATTTTTATTTTTTTTTATTTTATTTTTATTTTATTTTTTATTTTTATTATTTAATTATTTTTATTCTTTTTTTCTTATATTTTTAAATCAATAAAATTATCTAAAAAAAAAAATGTTAATTAAATTTAAATTATTATAATTTATTATTGATTTAAATCAAAAAAATCAGACATGTAATAAATTAATTATAAATTAGCCTAAAATTAGATATTAATCAAAATTTAACCTATTTAATTTATAGTTACCTAACTTACAATAGTTGCTAAAAGAAATATAAGTAGTCATTTTTTGGGTTTAAAAGCTTATCTTTATTAACTATAAATACTAGAATTATAATTTTATATATTTTTTAATTCTTAGCTTTTAAAAATTATTTTATATTAGAAATTTTTTTAATCAAGAATTTCAATTTTGCATAAATTATTAATTTATATCAAAAATTTATACTTAGTAAATTTTGCTAGTAGAAAAAAATTTTAAGTAGCATAAATAGGATGATATCCTTTATATATATACTAGTCCTACTTATATTATATAAATATAATAAGATTTATAAATAATAAGCTATTAATTACTAAGCTATTCAAATTTAAATATTATCAATTTACTTATAAAATTATTTTTTTAAATGATTTTATAATTAAAATAATAATATTTAAATTTGAATAGCTCAATAATTACCAGTCTAATGCTTACAAAACTTAGCATACTTATACAATATAAATAATACTAGCATATATATAAGGATATTATCCTATTTATGTTACTTAAAATTTTTTTATTAGCAAAATTTTACTAAATACAAATTTTTGATATAAATTAATAACTTATACAAAAATTAATAAAAAATATATAAGTTATAATTTAAATATTTATAGTTAATAAGTTATAAACATTTAAATCTAAAAATAACTACTTGCATTTTTTTTAGTAACCACTGTATATTAAGAATTAGTTAAAATTTACCTTATTTTATTTATAATTGATAGATATAATTACATTAAATTTATATCACTAATTAAAAAAATATACTTTAAACATTATTAACTACTAAATTAGACTAATCTATTAGAAATAAATGGTTTATTTTAATAAACTATAATTATTAGACTTAAATTAATTATAATATATAATTATATATATAAAAATAATTTTAATAATTAATAATATAAAGAAATAATAATAAATAAATAATAAAATAAGTATAATTAAACCTTAATATAATATAGTAAATATTCAAGCTGATTTGATTTTTTAATAAAAAAATTTATAAATATTATAGTAAAATTCATTATAATAGTGTATTATATATTATGAATTGATCTATAATTAGTTAAATTCATAATGTAGTATAATAAAAAAATTTTTCAACTAACAAGACTAAATCCATTTTTAATAATTAATTTTAGCTTATTTTGAAGTATTTGATAATCTAAATTTAATAATCTTTATTTAATAACTTTTTGATTAATCAGTCATATTTTATAAACAATTAATAATCTTTTATATAGAGGATAGACAAAAGTTTCTAGACACTTTTTCACCAAATATAAAATTTATATTTCTTTAACATTAATAGTAAAAGTTCTAATATTATTTTATTTAGAGCTAGTTAAGACATACAATTCATATTAAGTTTTTAGTACTTGGTTTAGCTTTTTTTTACAATAATCACAGCCTAAATTCACTGTGACATGCTATTAACTAAATTTTCAATAGTATGCATCAGAATTTCTTGCATGCTTTTTTAATATATCGGTTAAGGTTAGCAAAATTCAATAGTAGTTTTTTATATATACGAATTTTTTTTTAATCTCGCTCATAAATTTTTAATTAGATTAAGGTCAGAACTTTGGTATAGATAGACATTATCTTCTTAAAATCAGCTATCATTATTAGAAAATTTTTGTCTTATATAGAATTACAATCTGTCAACTGATTATTCATTTTAAATTTGAATATCCATTATATGTCAGATAAATTTGAATGATTAGATAAAAATTTATATGATAAATCTGATGATGGTTTGTTTTAGATGGAGATCAGATCATCCGTTAAATTTGAAAAGTAATTTACCAATATAAACTCATTGATTTTTTTTTACAAATTTTTCTTGAAGGTCTTTAACCTTTCCTTTCCTTCTTTAGTGATTAATAAAGGATTTTTAATACCTGCTTGATATTACTTCTTTGTTTAAGTTTATTATTTACTAACTAAAGTTGGTATAAGTATGTATAATTCAATTTTTTTTATAACTATAAAAATTTTTTTAATATGTTTACTAACGTGTTTATTTTTTAGGTTATCTTATAAAATTCTATAGAGAATTAACTATAATAAATAAATATAGCTATTTAAATTTGTAAAATTTATAAAAATAAAATATAAATTTACCTCAATATGTGAGTATTTTTTTATTTTTTTTTTAATTCTTTAATTTTAGATTTTTATTGTAATTAACAGAATTTTTTATTATATAATAAAAAACTAAGCTAAATAAAAAAAAAGCTAAAATAATACTGAAATAAAATAATAAATCATGTGATAAGCCAGAGATTTTAACAAATTTTAACATATTTTAAGTTATATAAATCATGTGAATTTGTAGCTAGTTTATGATAATCAATAAAATTCAATCAAATTTAACGAAACTCAATTTAAATTTTTTTTCAATTAAAATAAATATACAATTATTTAATAAAACTGAGCTAGTAAGTAAAAAAAATACTTATGCTAAAACTAGTTGAATTTGGAATTATTAGAACGAAAAAGTATATAAAATACAAGGTGAATAGCGTCAAGTGATAATCTATAAAGTTATAAATAATATTAATCAAACTCTATATAGAAAAACATATATTCAAAGTTATAATTCTACTGGTAATGCAATAACTTATTTAAGAAATCAATATGATATTAATAAAAATGGTAAAATTAATAAGATTTGTTAAATATTTTTAAAAAAATTCTTATTTAATTTATTTAATATAATACATTCTAATTATATTAATTAATTTTTTTTATTAAAATTATAATTAGATAATTTAGAAAAACAAGATGTAATAGTACACAAGCATCAATATTCAGAGAAAAAACAACAAGAATTACATCAATTTTTCATTAATTGAATAATTAATGATATTCAACCAATTAATATTGTTAATAATTCAAAATTTTGTCAATTTATTTTTTAATTAGATTCAGCTTTTATTATTCCTTATACAGAAACTATAAAAGCTATTATATATATAGTATTTAATTCTTCTTTTTCAAAATTACAACAAATTATTGAAGATCAAACAAAATCAGTATCTTTAATCTAGATCTTTGAACAGCTAGAAATCATCAAAATTATTTAGAAATTACCTATTCTTTTCTTAATAATAAATTTAATTTACGTGAATTTATTTTAGATATTACTTATATAAGATATTTACATATTGCTAATTATATTCTTAAATCACTTGAACAAGTATTAGAAGAATGAAAAATTTATGATTTAGTATTTACTATTACAACTGATAATAGTAGTAATGTTAAAAAAGCAATTTAAGATATAGAAGGAATTAATTGGTTAGAATGCATAATACATACTTTACAATTAGTTATTGAAAAAGGAATGAAATTAGCAGAAATTTTAATAACCTGTTAAACGTCTTATTGATTTTTTTTTACAATGTAAGATGACATTGTAATATTATAATACTTATTTGTCACCTGTTGCAACTTAAATTTTAATAATATTGCAATTCGTTGCAATATTGTGATACTTATTTGTCACCTATTACAACTAATTAAGGTGCTATCTTTATTTACAACTAAAACTGAGTGAATGATTAGAAAATGTATAGCAAATATTTTCTAAATTAGTAGATAATGATTCTGAAGAAAATAAAATTGCATATTTTTTTTTTAATATTTTAAAAATTATACTAAAATTTATATATAACATTCTAAAAAAAACATCAAAATATCTTCTTCATGTCATTTTTGATTCATTAATACAATGGAATTCTTCATATCTTATATGAAAAGGCTTTTAAAACTTCAAAAATATATTAATATATTAATTAGTATTCTTTCTACTAAGAATTATCAAGATTTTAGAAAGGATTAAGTACTATTATGTTAACTACAGAAGAATAGAATTTAATTTGTGATTTATTACCAATTTAAATCCTTTTGCAGAAGCTACAGAAATTTTAAGTGGGAGTAACTACTTTATATATTCAATAATAATTCCTATATTAATTAATATTAAAAAACAATTTCATTCTATAACATCATGTGATATATTAGCAGCTAAAAAATTATTTTTGATAATAATGAAGTATCATTTGATGAAAAGATTGTAATAGAAGATGATAAACAATCACTACCAGTTAATACTACTAGAAAAATTAGAATTAGTAAATCTATTAATTGTAATAGTTTAATTGAAAAAATTAAACTTCATCTTTTTGTAACTATAGATCATTATTGGGATAATTTTACATCACTTGATATACTTCTTTCTAGACCTTTAGATCTAAGAATGAAAGATTTCAATTTTGTTACTATTACAAAATATCAAGCAACTGAAAATTTATTAAGAGAAAAGTATGAAGAATTAAAGTCTCAAGATCAAAACAATAATTCTAATGTATTATCACCATTCACAAATATAGATGAAAGTAAAAGTAAAAAAGTATTTACAGTTTTTGCAAATTTAAAAAAAAGGTTTTTCCAGCAGATAATGAGGTTGGTTTATATTTATAGTTAGAAGAAATTAATTTAAAAATTAATCTATTTATATGGTGATATGAGCGAAAAGAAAAGTTTTCTATTTTAAATTTACTTATTAAAAAATACTTAGCTGTTTATACATGTTTAACTGTTAGTGAAAGATTTTTTTCAGATGTGAAAAATTTGTTAATTATAAAATGAACTAGAATATATTCTAAATTATTCAAAAGGTTAATATTTTTAAAATAGAATAGTAAGCATTTAGATTTAATTTTTGAATCTTAAAATCCTTATGTATTGATATCAATATTATATTTAAATAAAGTTATAAATCAAGTTTATTAACATTTGATACTTTTTTATTTTTCCAAATAATAAAATAATATATAATAATACAGTAAATAATAAAACAATGCTTTATATGTGATAATATTAATTTAATTCACATAAATTATACAAGATAACTTAATTTATAAAAAATATTGGCTGTATTTTTAATAAATAGAAATTTTTAATAGTAATAATCTAACAGATGCAACAGATAATTCATTCAACTCAGATATTCATTTACTGGATTAAAAATAATCTGCAGATTACGTGATTGCAGATTACGGATGACAGATAATCCTCAGATTGGAATACTAGTCTTATAGCTAATATGACATATTTACAAAAAATGGTGACATGTAATTTACCATTTGTTTTAGATAATGCAACAATTAGTTTTTTTACTTTTTGAGAAAATAGTCCCAATACATACAGTTTGGGCTATGCTTTACTATAGCTGATCAGTCAAGGTCAGCAAGATTTAATGGTGATTTTTTACATGCATAAATATTTTTTTTATTCTCAGCTCATAAATTTTCAATTGGGTTAAGGTCAGGACTTTGAGCTGGCTAAGTTAATGTAAAAAACCATTTTCTGTTTAAAAATTTATTGCAACTTTTAATTTGTATAGATAAACATTATCTTCTTGAAATCAGCTATCATTATTGAGAAATTTTCATTTTATAACTAACATGACATATTTACAAAAAATGGTAATATGTGATTTACCATTTGTTTCAGATAATGCAATAATTGATCTTTTTTACTTTTGAGAAAAACAGCCCAATACATACAGCTTAGGTTATGCTTTACTATAGCTAATATATAGAATAAAGCCTACTCATCTGCTAGTTCTCATCATATTCTGCTATTGTGACTTTATTAGAATTAAGAGAAGGTTGATTCATCACTTCACATAACCTTTAACTAATCCTTTTTTGTCTAACTTTAGTGCTCTAAATACTATGCAAGACATGCCTCTATGTTTGCTGATGAAATTAAAGGTTTCTTTATATAATATAGTTTTTTAATCCAGTTAAATAAAAAACTTGTCTAATAATTCAGATTAAAATACCTTGCTCAGACTTTTTTTTCTAAAGTTGCTATACTCTGGTAGTACAAAGATGATGATTTTAATTTTATCATTTGTAATAATTCATTTGAGTTAATTATATTAAGAAATTGTAATCAAAGATGATTATTCAGAATAAGGTATTGATTCAGTCGATCTTGTAATACTAACTCTTTTTAATATATCACAAATAATTAATTTTTCACAGTTAATGATCTTTGCAATAGTTCAATAACTGTCACTATGTTAGTAGTAGTAAAATATAGCTCTGCATTATTTTTTAATTAATTCTTTATTTTGTTCCATTATTTTTTGATTTGAATTAAAACAAAATAACAAAAATAACACAAATTTTTTTATTTTGATTATGTAAATAAATAATAGATATTCATATAACAGTAGTATAGTATCACAATTATATGATGAAAATTTGTTAAATCATATTTATAAAGGTGTTGTTACAGTGGTTTCGTAATTTCAAATAAAATCTCAAAAAGGGTAAATAAAACTAAGACAATTACTTAAGAAATTACAGGTGAAAATTCACAATAATGTCAAAGAATTATTCTCAATAATAAACATATGAGATATATACAAAATAAACACAAAGATAATTCAAAGATATTTTAAAGATTACACTTCAGAGACTCCAAGTCAATACAGCGAATCAATACAATATTATATAAGAAGTTTACTAACAATAATTAAAGAAATTGTACGAATGCAAAGGGTCACAAATAATTTATAATAGTTTTAAAGAGTTTGCGAAGGATAAGTTTTATACTTGGTTAATTATACTTCTTTATTAATATAATAAATAAGTTCAGTATCTAAAAGATTGATATCTTATCAGTTACCTTTACCAGAAAGGTATTGAGATTTAATAAAAATACAAAGATATTTATACATATTAAATAATTAAATAAACTAAACTAAAAATATTCAAAGGAAATAAAGTTGCCATTTCGCTAGGCAATAAAGTTGCTATGTTAATAAAATTAACAGAACTGCAAGTAACTAAATAGACATCTATGATCTACGTGATTATCAAAAGCAATAAAATTGACATCTAAAGATTTACATAATTGATCGATAACAATAAAATAGACAAAATAATCATTATAGAAGATCTACATAATAATAAATTGACTTCTTATTCTACTAATTAAATTTATCTAAAATTTTACCTGTCACAACAGATAACAGATTTTTTGACTATAAACCCAACCACGTATTACTCTCTTATCCAATTTTTAACAGACTTATTAATACCAATTCATTTTACTAAAGAATAACAAACAAGTATAAAAAGAAAAGCTTGATACTTTATTATTATATAAGGATAATTATTCAAGAAAAATAGAAAGAATTTGAATAAACCTTTCAAAGTAGTAAAGTAAAATGAAATAAATGCAATATTATATAATTTACATTCAGATTTACTAACTGGATATTTTGTACTAAAAGAAACTTTTAGAAGAATAAAGATTAGATATTATTGGTCACAAATATATGAAGATATAAGGAGATATATATAAACCTGTGATGAATATCAAAGAAGAGGCAAAAATAAAAGAATGGAGCCTCTACATCCTATTAAAGTAGAATAATTCTTTAATAGGATCAGAATGGATATTATTAAAGCATTACCAAAGATACAAAATGGAAATGTATATATTGTTATAGCAACTGAATACCTTATTAAATGACCTGAAGCTAAAGTAATACCAGATGTTAAAATCACTTCTGTATTTTATTTTTCTATGAAAACATCATATGGGAACCTAAATAACTAAAGTCAGAGCTCAGCTAATATTACAATTTTGAGTAAATCGAGATAAAATACACATGATCAATTTTGATGATCACTTCCAAGAAAAATAAAACGGTCTTAATAACCTACAATGAAATTTTGCATGTATATAATTGAACCTTTTGACAGTTCTTTGGCATAATTTTTTAATATAAACTATGAACTTTATATAATAAATAGTTTTAAT